>VUQG01011749.1:3170-25568 GCA_015106755.1 Etia nguti
ATTTAAAAATTTTTTTTGGGGGTTTTTTTTTTTTTTTTTTTTTTTTTTTTTTTTACACCTAATGTGAGTAATTGTTTCTATTTATTTAATAACTTTTAGAAGAGTTGTTTTTTTTTTTTGCGTGCTGCAGGTTATGCTCAAGTGCAAGACTGATCCAAAGCAATGAGCTGTTAGATACTAAAATACTTCACAGTGTTTGAATGTACAGGGAGTAAGGGCACCGAGTGATTTATTAGGTTAATCTATACTTGAAGATGCCTACCAGTTGCATGTGACCTTGCTAGTTACGATCACTTTTCCGCAGGCCATTTTCCTGAACCCTAACAGTCAGAGATAAAGACTCAACTCGGGTTTATGCTAACCCAACAGCTAGAGTTGAAATTACTTCACTTATCTCTCACTTTGAGACAAGCACACAATGTCATGAAGTGGCTAAGTCTCTTCTCAGCAATTGTAAGTGTAAAACAGCCTGAAGAGAAAACATTTCGAAGGATGTTTTAAACCGGGATGTTTCCTTGTATCAGGACATATTTAGTAGCAGTGTCCACCCACAGCGGTCTCTTTTGTTTACATTTAGGGTCATACTGTACACCCTAATGTATGCAAGGAAGGAAAAGAACGGAAAACCCCCAAGGCCCGATGCAAACACTGTTAACCACATAACAGATTTGAAAACTTTCGATATCTAAGAGTATGTTTATATATGTACAAAAGGATGATTCGCCAGTGAGTGTAATGCTCAAGGACTGAGTGAAGAATGACAATAACACAAAAGGGGTCTTTTCTGATGGCAGCATGTGCAATTAAATATGCATCATTCTGCTTTCTACTTAATCATTAAGCTGTGTACTCAGAGGCCTTAACATGAGCCATTATAAACACAATTTCCATGTTCAGAATTCTGCAGTACATCTGATAATTGGAGAAACATTTCTGATTTGCACCACCACCTACCTTCAATGTGAAGTTGACTGCTGCTTCTGCTATGACATATTTTGTTATTAATGAGCATCTTAACTGGGCTTAAACTTGCGTCTTAAAACAGTTGTTTTTCATACTATGGTTCAAAGAAACTTACCAATCAGATATGCTCATATATGGTCCATTAGACCCAGGACTGCAACACATGCCAGACCCTCCATTACATACAACCCATCATCATGTCAATTAATGTTCCATTTGGCAGAGAGACAAAAATAGCAAGCAGACAGCAGATGACAAAAGTGCTGTTAGACTTGAAAATGAATATGCTTTTAGCTCTCAATATATGTTCCTCAATCATTTACTTCAGAGAAAGAAAAAAGCCCCCCAAAAAACAACATCTTGTAATTTATTGGTGAAGAGGGCAGGAAAGGCATGTACAGATTTACCTGCGTCTTGAACACACTTAGAGGTGGAAGAAACAGACTCACCAAGCACCTTGTATCTCTTCATGGGGGAGGCAAGGCTGGAGGAAGGAGTGGAGGAGGAAAGGGCAGAGGTCTGGGCCTCAGTCTGTGTCTGGATCTCGCAATGGCTCGATTGAGAAGGCACCTGTTCTGTAGCCTTGCTTCAGTCAAAGTACTTACTATTACAAGGGCTATGCTCTTTCCTATTATTTCTTTATTATTATCATCACCTCTTGGGTATCAAACAACATTTGAAAGAGCTTTACATTGAGAAGGCGTAAAACAAAGTGGGATAATGACTAATTTTTCCATAAATGATGTGATTGACACAGTTAAATCAAAATGTACCAACCTCTGCTTGTTTGCGCCACATGTCCAGATTCTTGCGCTGAGCTTTGGAGAAATGGTCCCATGCCTTTTGTTTGGAAGCAGCTTGGAATACAGACACAATCTGTTCAACTGTAGCAGGATGCAGGGAAGGACCAGTGACCACCCAAAGACAGAGAGAGAGAGAGAGAGAGAGAGAAAGAGAGAGAGGACAGTTGGGAAGGAGCAGAGGAGTGAAAAAGCGGAGTCAACTAGGGATGTAAAGAACTGTGTGTGTGTGTGAGTGTGTGTTTGTTCAGTGGTATATGCATGCGTGTGTTCTACTTACCAGCTGATGCCAGTGCATCATCTTATGGAAGAGTGATCAGATAGTTCCCACAAGCAAAACTTCAATAGATTATACAATTTCTGCAGAGCACGCTTAAATTATATGAGACAAAATGGTTTATGCAGAGCAAAGCCTGTTGCTCTTTAACACATGTCTACTGTTGACTTTAATAAGCAACACAGCTCTATAGCATAAATTGATTATTTTAGTTCCGACTGAAACAAACATAACAACTGGATCACTAAACTTGGCAGTTATTCATGAACCCCAGAGGATAAACTCCCCTGAAATCTTTTGAAAGAACATCTTGCAGTTCTGTAGCCATCTTGAAATATTTCCAGGCACATATTTGGGAAGCTACTTCACTTAGCTTCTTACTACAAGCAAGCAAACTAATGGGTAATCTGCATTTAACAGGTATGGTATAATCAAACTGAGTGGCTTACGATTAGCCAAATACACCACTATGTCTAACAAATTTTAACGTACTGACTTTAATCTTGACACTGACTGAAGAGATACTCATATTTTCTTTTTTGTTGTCAGTTCAGGTGCTTTTAAACGCCAGTTGGGCATATCACAGGTTTCCCCAAAAATGTCAGCTTTCCAGTCATAATTACATCTTGGATGCTGAAGTGAATGCTATTTAATAAAGAGAAATTATAGTATCTCAGATGTGATTTGAAGAAAGGAAGGAGTACAGGGTCTCGGAGCTGCTAGCATGGCTGCAGACTTATTGTTTAATGAGGGACATTTTCCTCAGCAACTGCCAGCTGCCAAAAATAACCGAGGCCGACTCTCAGTATGCTACCGTTGACCACTATGCAGCTCCACTGCAGACGTGGGCTCTTAAGAACCTTGCCCAAGGACAACAAGTTGTTCAAGTAAGAGTGTTCCTGATTTATTTTCCCTGTGCAGATGCCATAAGCTCCATGCCTTGCTGCTAAAACCTTTTACACAACTGTAACTGCAAAGTCATTTAAAGGGTAGAGACTCGAGTCTGGACTTTGGGTTTCTTTGGGTCATCGTGCCTAATTAGCACGAGGCAACAAGCCAGAACCTTTACCTTTAGGGTCTCCATTTACTCTGGATGCGATGTGGTTGGGGACAGCTGCTCTGGGTCTAAATATATTCTGTGTCAGATTTTATCTTATGTGCAGTACATCAACTGAGTGATTTTCCACCACCAGCTACCTGTCTGTTGTCATGCAGGTGGTCATGGGTGGTCTGTGTATCTCAGAAGCTCTAATTCACGCAAAGGGGGAGTCAATAAGACCTCCAGTTAAGTGTGCGTGTGTGTGTGTGCGTGCCCTTGTGTGTGTTTGCAGAGTGGTAAGAGATAGCACAGTTCAAGGATCAATATCATCTTCCCAGCACCCTGTAATTTGATGGATCCAATCGATGGTCAGGGCAAAGAAGAGAGGCACATGTTCAGACAGGCTTTCAGGCCTGTGAGCATATATGGAAATATTTATATATTTTGTATACTACTCGTTTTCAACATGGCAGAAAGTCAGTCAAATACAACCTCTTCACTGTCAATTATCTGGAGTTTCTGGAGAAGCAATGTCCTTTTGAGTCTGTTTTTTTTTTTCAGGGCTTTGAGTACCACAACTTCAAATCTAGTCAGGTAACTGCAGAAGCCAGTATCTCAAAACCTGGGCATATGCAATGAAACTATATGCAACAATAGACACCACTAAAGATCAAGGGAACATGTTTTTTTTTTTTTTATTTGGGATAAGAGACTCTGTAAGGTGACATATAGCTTCACAAACTACATTTTGTGGACGGCAAGTAGTAAAGCAGACAGACTTTAGCTGTTATGACAAATAAAGCCTCCCCCACAGGCCGAGTTACAGTATCAGCTACGAAAAAGCTACGAATTTATGTCTGGCTGAAATAATTGAGAATGGCTAATAGAAAAACAACAACAACAAAAAAAAACAGGTCTGCCTCTCTTTCTGGTTTATACAAAGAAAATATACCCACCATCTGTGTTTTCAATGTGCATTATTTATCTAACAAACAAAAATGAAACAGTTGCAAACTAATGACCGTCTCTAATGACGTTACATTGTATTTAACATGCATGTGGTGACAAAGTGTTGCAGACTTTAGTGTAAATCAGCAGCTGCAGAGCTGAAGCTGTCAAAGGTGGGTTTCTCCATTTTATTTTGCCTTTGGCTTTTTATCAACATAAATGTGCAAAGCATGCGTTCCCTGTACATGCTTGCTCTCCAGTGTATTCTTGCAGAAAGTATGTTACTACATTCATCTGGCAACCTTAATAACATTCCACCCCTGTGTTTTCTTCCAACAACAATATCGACCTTTTTATTCCTCTGATTTTTAAAAATATTTTGTATTATAGAGGCAACAAAAAGGGAGCAGGAGCCTTACAAGGAACATTTTAATTGTTAGGAAAGAAATTAAACTTACCTTTAAGCCATCGTCCCAACAACAATTTAGTACAAGACAAGAGGGCCGCTATGACGCTATTAAACTTAACCTTTAAATCAGCAGTGTGTAGGTCAGCAGTTACGTTTGTGTGCAAGCACACGGTCTGTGCATCATGTGAGAGACTGTGAACAATGTCATACTTACTTTTAGTGGATTACAGTTCTCCAGTTTGCAGGCTTGATTTGGATTCTTGGTGTCTTTGCCTGGCTAATAAACTATTTGAGGTCAATGTGGGTGTGCTATCCTAAAACTTACACTGAACCAAAAAAGATTTGACTCATGCCATCATATCCTCTTCCTGTATTGCACAATAAGGAGCTTACTTACAGTATATACAGTGTAAATATTGAAATATGCAAGTGTGTGTGTGTGCGTGTGTGAGAGAAAGAGAAAGAGTTAGGATTGACACAGAAAAGAAAAAAAACATGCTGTACCCTGTACAGTCTCACGAAACAAAGGTGGGAAGTAGGAGAGTTGTGTACCAAACACCAAGCATGATTATAAAGCAGAGACTTCTCCCCCATAATCCCATAAGGCTGAAAATTATGCTCTGCTTTCTGGTTAGTAACAAATGTTTCATATAATAAACCGTGAAACGCAGGTAATATTGAAATATTAAAAACATGTTCTCCTATACTGAACATATACAAAACAAAAGCAGGGTTAAGAAGAGCAAGGAAACATTAAAAACATGAAAGTGCCTCTGGATGAAAGAAAAAACATTAAAAAACCCATAAAAAAGAAAAAAGAAAAAAAAACATATTATGACACGCTGTTATATATTTGGAAACAAACAACTTTGTGGACTTCAATAACAGCTAAGGGCAGAGACAAGTTAAAAAACGTCAGGCGATGAAACCCATTTATAGGGGATCTTGGTGAAAAGTTCCTCTATAGGTGTCTTGTGATTAAAAGCAGGATCTGAGTTATGTAACTGGCTGGGAGAAACGGCTAAATCCTCTTTCCCCTCGGGGGAAGAAAACCTAAATCTGAAGCAATAGTTGGGATAAAAGTTTTCAAAACAGCAGCCCAAAGTGATCAGAAACAAATCCTTGGCTAGAACGGCACAGTGCTGGAGTTCTTCGCACCAAAGGCTGGGGAAGGAAGAGCTGAAAAAGACTCACGCAGATGGTTGAGAGGCACAAAGTCACAGCCATTTTGTTATTAGGCAACTGTGACTGAGACCTGGAAGTGTCACTGCTCATTAGTGAAACAAGTTTATTCAGCCAGAAACTCGACAGAAAGCCGAGAACGGGAGAAAGAGCTGAGAAGAAAAAAAAATAGAGAGGATGAGCAGGGAGGAGAGTGCAGAGAGAGGAGAGTGGAAGAGAAAGGACAAGATAAGAGAGAAGCATTTGCTGAGGGGAGAGTAAACTGATATACTGTGTTTAACAGCCGTTTCGTAACGTCTTTTGAAAGCAAATTTGTTAGAACATCAGAATTACTTTCTCAGATTTACCGGCTGCAGTTTATGGCTGTTCCTGTAATGTCCTGCACTGGGAAATCCCTGCAAGCACGCACACTCGCAGTACTCAACCACTGTCATGCCTTATTGTCTACCTTGTCAGTTTTTTGGATTGCATGTATAAAGACAGTGCCATGAGACCTATTTTTGTATTCTCTCAATAACAATGTGACAGAAGTAAATGAATTTCTTCCATATGTGCGACAGGTTCTCCTCTTCTGCCAATCTTTTTTTCTTATGTTTGTGCTCTCATATCCTGTATGCTTTGCATTCTACATGCTTCACAGATTGCCAGCATCCATGTCTACCTTTGATCTTGTCTCCCAGCTGACCGCACTCGTGCTCAGAGTAGTGGACAATGGGAGGAGGGGATGGTGGCCGGAGGCGATCTTCTTCCATCTTGCGTCTGTGACGCTCCTCTCTAGCCAACATGCGCTGGCGACATTCCCACTCATAGAGGTCATCTCTGGCCTGTGCGAAGTCCACGTGGAGGCGCCCAGTGTCTTTTTTGTCTGTGCTTGAACCCAAGCGGATACGATAACCTAGGAAGGAAACGGAAATTGTAAATAAAACAGAAATAATGGTCGAATGAAGTAGGAGGTGCTTAAGAGAAACTAATGTGGAGACGCAGAAGGAGAAACGGTAAACTTACCAATACAAGTCAACAACTTTGTGCACACAGTTTTTACAATGTGATGTGCAATCTGCAGGTGCATAAATGCCTGCTTAGTAACAGCGTGATCACAGGTGTTATGTGTTAGCCTAACGATTTCAGAATTTAGTCTAAACCACTGCTACATTTTTCCTGTCTCACAAAGCCTCTGGTTTTATTAGTTACTTCACAATTCAGAACACGAATAAAAAAAAAAGTAGAGGGTAACATGTGACATCACTCATCACATTTTTAACTGACAAAGTCACAGTTACACAACCTCCTGTGGCGCGTAGACTGCTGCAGCAATGCAATGCAATGCAATGCATGAATGCTTCTAATTCCGGACATCTGTCAAATTTATACTTCCTGTTTACATCAGTTTCTTATTAAACTGTGCTCATTTGTCTATGATACTCTCCATTAGTCTTACACCTACACTGCTCAAAAAACTGAGAAAAAATGATGTAAGTTACACTTGACTGAACTGAAAAACAATACATTTGAAAGGAGTGACACTCTAAAAAGGTATGTGTAGTCTGTGCCAGTGGGGATTTCCTCTGTGCCAACAGTAAAACACTTTCCATTACTTTCAACAATGTGTATTTAGATCCAACAAAATCCAGTGAAGACACTTTTTATTGGGATCTACGTGTTGATTCACCTCTAGCATGCCCTCATCATTACTCTCTTTTTCTTGTTAGATCCCTTGGTTTGAGAAGATATATTAGCCGTGGGGTTTGCGGTGTACAGAAGGCCTGCATCCTTTTGGGAATACACAAGGGAGACTTAGAGAGGCCAATTACTTCTCTAGTGGCACTGAAACACCACAATATCCCTCATTACCCCCCTCTTCTCCACACTAGTTCCCACTTATCCCCACTCTCCCCTCCTTACTCAATTTCCACTAATGGCTGGTTGTGGACTGAAGTGAAATCTGGTCCATTTTGTGATTTAATTGCTTTGAAATGATCAGAGAGTGCATCCAATGTGTGTTTTCGGTCACACATGTGCAAGAGTGTGTTTTCCAACTGAGCAAAGTAATGATGTGCAGAGTGATTTACTGACAGACACAAAACACTCTCATCAAAGGAAAAATAAAAAGAGGGTGAAACAGTGTTGGATGCCCAAAAAAACAAAAAACAAACACACACACACAAAAAAAAAATCAGGAAAAGAAATGAGCGCAATTTCAGGGGTCTCTCCTGTCTGCTCTCTCTGCTTCAGGCTCCCAGTCCACTACTGCTTCAATATTTCATATGAGGAGATCTTGGTGTGCTGGGGCTGCTTGAGTGGGTGTCATTTCTAGGCACTGTTTGCACAGTGTGTGTGTGTGTGTGGTATTATTTATGTGGGGAACTACACAGCTCTGTCATCACTCTAATATATGGACTCCCACATCTCACTGTAAGAGTATAGGCAGACGAAATCGACAGATCTCTCATTCAAACACACACTCAGACATATACACACCTGCCTACCTGCCTGCATGAACACACAATAATGCAGAGAATATTTCTGAATTGGGTTCTGGGTTAAGGGTTTGGGGGTTTTTATAGAGCAGGAAACACAGGACAATGTGTTTGCTCTGAGAGATTTAAGATGTCAGTAGTCTAGAAGCTGCTGTGAAAATGATGAAGATAAGATAATATAGGAGCTTATAAGCCAATGATACATGGCTAGTAGAGATTTTTTTTTTTTTTTGCCTTAATGGTAAACGCATTTTCTTTTTTAGTTGGGTTTTAGCCTGTGCGGAAACGTCCTCTTAGATCTCTTTCCTTAAGTGACTTAATAGAGACAAGCCAGTTTTCGATTTCAGAATGATCTGCTAGTGCTCAGTCTAATAAAGAAATATGAAAACATTTTTAATAATTGAATGCTCTTTTTTGTGGTATTGCCACAAAGTTTAACCTTGGGTGCTGAAGGTGAATTACAAATGCACTGATCTACTGGGATTTTCCTGTACAACCATCTCTAGATTTTACAGAGAATGATCAGAGAAAGAAAAAACTATCCAAAAGGTCTTTGTTTATGGCATTTTGGATATTTAAAGACTTGCTATAAGCAAAGTATGTAGAAGAACATCTCTAAACGCCTTGAAGCAGATGGGCTACAGCAGCAGAAGACTGCAGCAGGTGCCACTCCTGTCAGCTAAGAGCAGCAATATAAAGCTAAAATTCACACAGACCCACCAAAATTAGACAATGGATGACTGGAAAAAAACTCTGCCTGGTCTGGTGACTCTCGATTACAGCAGCAACAGTAGGGTCAGAATTTGGCGTAAACATCATCTATCCTGCCTTGTATCAGACTGGCGGTGGTGTAATGGTGTGAGGGATATTTTCTGGGAATACATCGTGTCAACACGGCAGCCTATCCGAGTCCTGTTTCTGACCATGTCCATCCCTTTATAACCACAGTGTACCCATCTTCTAGATTGAGTAAGGTAGCATGCCATGTCACAAAGCTCAAACCATCTCAAACTGGTGTCCTGAACGTGAAAATTAGTCCACTGTACTCAACAGGCCTCCACAGTCACCCCATCGCAATCCGGGAGAGCACCATTGGGTTGAGGTGGAACAGGAGATGCAACCGAAAAAATCTGCAGCAACTGTGTGATGCTATTACGTAATCGTCATGTTACGTTAACACGGACCAGACTCTCTTACGAATGTTTCCAACACCTCATTGAATCTATGCCATAAAGAATTAAGGCAGTTCTCATAGCAAAAAGAGGGTCAAACATGGTACCAGCAAGGTATACACAGTGAGTGTATCATTTTAGCAAAGGTCTTGATATTTTCTGACACAGTTGTTTGGTTTGTCAGTGGTAAGAGTTTTACCAAAGCACTGAAGTGCTCAATGAAAATACGAATGGCAGTAGGACATCCACATGCTCACTTTGTGACTCTTTAAGTGGTACTTTAACTACAGAAATACACACAATTTTATCAGTAAGGCCTTAAACAATAAATAAAATTAAGGCTTTAGATTTACGACCTCTTACCTGACAGGAAGAGCGCTTTGTCCACAGTTGACTCCTCCGCAAATCTTATATGGCAGAAGTTCTTCTTGCTTTTGCGTATGGCCGTGATATCGCCACACTGTCCAAAGACTTCCATGATGAGCTGCTCTGTGGCATTTTCCGGCAGACCACCGACAAACACTGTCTTACACCCTGGAGGGCGCTCTCTCGTTGCCGGAGGGGGTAGGTCTGCGACAAATAAGAGCCAGTAAGACACCATCAAGTTGAAATATAAAGACAAGGCTGGAAAAACTAACAAAAAACTCCATCCATCCATCCAACTCTAATTAGTAGACAGCATTTCTTAATGTTCGCAGTTCAAAAAAGTCCTCTGCAATGTTTCTCAATCACTGCTGTGTGAACTTAAACACAGAAAACCCAAGAATAATTCAGGTAAAACACTTTATTTTGAGCATGAATTTTGCTCTTTGTGAAGATGAAAACAATACAAGCAGTGGTAACTATTGATTGGATTTTGCCAGAGAAAAGTGGTTTTCTTCAAAATCATTGCAAGAAAAAAAACAAAGCAAAAACAAAACAAAAAACAGAAGCATTATCAACAGCATTGCCTGAAAAACGACAGAAAACAATTTTTAAAAAGTGACTTTTATCACTTTGTAATAATAACATTTTGTTCAGCTTTTAATCGAAAAAGTGTTTATTTTGTCTTTTTTTGAAGACATCTGTGTATTAAACACAGACAAGTTAAAACTATAGATGAAAATAAAACAGAACAACAGCCAACCATAAAAATAAAAACTGGGTTATCATGTACAATAAAAATATCCATTAAAATAAATGTAAGAGAAGACCATTGGTGCTATGAGAAATGCAAAAAATGTGATAATAAATAATTATAGCATAATAAAGGATCCCATCACCAAATAAGCAAGACTGACAATGCAGCGTAAAGGCAGGGCATGAATGAAAAATCCATTTTAGAAAAGGCCTCTACGTTCAGACTGAGAATAATGAGGGCCAGATAACAGCAACATTAAAGAGCAAGATGGCATCTGTATATAATACAAGCAAAAACCAAATTCTCAGGGTGATGCTGTACATTTTCAGTGAAGTCATATTTAGAATAGAGCACTCATGACCTCAAAAAAATTATAAAGCTTACTCATATGTTTAATGAATAATGATCCCTTTAAGCAAGACTTTTTTGTTAGAGAAACTGAAAAATCAAACCTTCCCATCCATGAAAATGAAATTCTGTTGGCCCCAAAGTGACAGATCTTTTAATGTGGAGGTCCCTTGCACTGCAGAAATCACTTATTCATCACAGATGAATGTTGACTGATTTAATCTCCAATAGCTACGGCTTCTCATCCATGATGAATATGATTAGCGTGGTCTATGAGAAGTGAACCAGCTAATCAGTGTAACGCAGAGGATGCTGTATTTCTAGAGGTCTACTAGGAAATCTCTGCAATGGGGCTGAACTTGGTTGGGTACCTGAGATATATTAGGAGGACTGATCAGATCAAGGGTTTTAGTGTTTTTAGAAGTAGATTTTACTAGTGGCAGTAAACGCAAAACACAAAAGTATTTTTTCCTAGTAACAGCTGTTAAGAAAGAGTCTAGCAGCACCCTCTGTACTACATTCAGAGTTTCTGATTCAGTCTTTAAAGGATGCATCTGAAAAGTTGACACAAGTGCACACATATACAGTGCATTCAGAAAAAAATACTGTTTTTTCCCCTCATATTCTAATTATTTAATATATGCACAGGTGAATACAATTTCAGATTCACGTGACACATGCTTCATGTTTCTTTATATTTTTGTTTTGTCATTCGAAAAACCAAACACTCTTGCATTGATGATTGTAAAGCAAGAGCTCAAACTTTAATGAAAGCTCTGGATTCAATCCAACCCAAGATTTGATAAAAGAATGAACGAGAGAACAGCACAAGCAGCTGTGAAGCTTCTCAGCAGGGTGGCTCATCTCATTCTGAAAAACAAACTAAACTGGTAGTGGACTCCTTATGCAGTTTTAGTTTTGGTAACAGTTTAGGATCATTATTAGCTACTATGAAACACTAATGCCTTATTCTTGATTAGTAGCCTCCTACCTACTAGTAAGGAAGAAAGCCATCATTAATAAGTTATGTTCTTATATATGTTGTTCTATTCTATTCTATATATGCTCTTACTTTGTGTTGTACCACACATAAGGGCGCTGTACAACAAGAACAGGCATTCTTCGTTCTACAGTCTCGGTAAACATTTAAACATGCTATCTGGTTACGTTTAGGCACCAAAATGACTTTTTAGAGGTTAGGTTTCAAGGTTAACATATTTACCCGAGGTTTTCTACATGCTCTGCGTTGTTTTCTGTTCAATCACTGATTACAGTGGATGATAACTGCCTACTAATCTCTGTAGGCAGGTTTGTAGGTAGATTAGGGCTGTTAAAGACCATTCCTATGAGACTCGTGAGAAGTGATAACAGGAATTCAGTGGGCATTAAACATCTGGATTGGGTGCGCACACAGATAATCCTGCACAACAAAAAGCTCCGTCAGCTGAAAACCGTGATTGTTTCGTAGCCTTGAACAATCGCAGCCTCTTTCAACTGCTTTTCAGAAAATCTCTGAAGTGGACGATTATTAAAGTGGACCGTTCTACGTGTAATGACTTCTTGTTTAACTGGAATAAACCCTGTATATTTTTAATGTGTTTGAGGTGTTAAAAATAGAACTTGTTAACTGCAGAAGTTGTGCGCTATAAAGGATTTTATTATTACTTGGTTCCTGGGAGGCAACTTTATACTAGGCAGTAGTTCCTTAGAATTAAAGCTAGGAAGCTTTAATTCTGAGTTACTTGGAGACTATTAACACTTGTAGTTTTTGTGTTATGAAAAGTTAAGATCTTAGCATATGGTTAATTATTTTAAATAAATATGGTATTTGGGGAGCCTGACTATTCGTGAGATACTACTACCTTATAAAGTCTATACTAAACAGAGCAGATTGAAAATGTAATCATGTACAATTTCATTGCTTACTATTAATAACAAGTAATTACTTAATGACCTAGCAGATGCACATCAGTGCATAGCCAACTGGCTATGCACTTTTAATAACTAGTTAATGGGGGATTGTGAAATGTAACTGCAGCCAGACTTGGGCCTTGGTTTGGCAGTAATAAACAATATATTGCTAACTGTTACATTGTTTAGTGATTATAAGCACAACAATATACTGTAGCATGTAACAGACAAAGAAAAAAGTTAGGGGAAGGAAGTTTAGTTGTGAAAACATAACGATCCAAAGTCAGAGTTTTCTTTTGGCTAAAAAGCTTTATCAGCTCATAATCCCCTGCTGTCAGAACTCCTTGTACTTGCATGCAGCACTCTGAAGAGCTGCAAACAAACTTTATGTCCCCGAGCCAGTGCCAGCACCATCTCTTTCTTTTAATTTTTCCCCCTATATCTCTCGTACCTTTACACACAGGCTCCAACAACCCATCGCTCCCCCTGCCTCTCCTTTTCTTTAAATGTGACCGTTAAAGCAAAACATCGACTGTTTTTTTATTCCTTGACCTCTAGAGTTGGCGGATTAGACTAGTTTTTCAGTTGAGATGGACAGAAAAAGTAAAGGCAGAGCCGAAAAAGCTGCGATAGCACGAAAACGCTTTGTTGGCAGATGCAACAAAGACTTCCAAATTAACTGACCTTTTCGGTCCACGAGCGGCCGATGGAGCAGGGAGGACAGAGAAGGGAGAACAGGTGCAGTGCAGAAACAACCTAATGTGACATGTTGTAAGTTATCTAAAAAAGAATACAATGAAAAGTCTTGGTTATTTTTGCTTAAATCTGTTAATTTCTGTGTATCTTTTAAAACTTAGCAGGAGTGAAATCATTTTGCAATCCCCTCGGTTGCCTGCTGTGCTACTGAATCGCACTGTTTATCACAATAGAACATTTTATGCAAATGAATTAGAAACAACTCTCTAGATGAGCTATTTGTGATTTCCAGATTACAGTAAATACATGATATCAGAGTATATCAAAGCACTTATGAACAGTGCAAGTGACTGCATTTTATGCAAATATAATAAGCCAGTGAACCTGAGGCTAAGGAAGCATAGGAAGAGGGTGGATGGAGCAGCTTTTGCAGGATTTTTGTGGAAATCATTTGGGAAATCATACAACACAAATGACTAAAAAACATTCTGTGTGTTTTCATCAGTGCACACAAAGGAAAGCAGGAAAAACAGGAGAAAATCGAGCAGATGGATAAATGGAAGAGACGAAACAGAACTTTAGCAGGATAGACAGAACTAATAATATAATAAAGCACAAACCACTGCCTCAGAAATTACCCTGTGATTTTCTCTTGTATTAGACTGAATTATACTGCACATACACGGACGTGGTTGTAAAGCAAACAGACCGGCTAATTTTTAGTCCAGCCCTGTCCCAATGGCCTGTTCTTCGTATGACCACCCAGTGGTTTGCTACACTCTCACACGTTATTGTAATCCATCACCTCGACTGACCAGACACCTTTTCATGGTCTGAGAAGATGCCACAGAGAGGAGACTTCGTCTCTCAAAGGGCTACAGTTTACAAGATAAACTACAATCTACACACAATCAAGTACCTATGTTTAGTTCATTCTTGTCAGGGGTAAACTAAGCCATGTGCACGAAGAATTACGGCAAAAGATGGCACAACTGTCTCACAACTGCACACACTGAGATCACATCAGTGTCTGTTTGTTGACAGTTTGTTTGTTTCATTAGACCGGTTTGCTGACTACTGTCTGAAGAACTGGTTGTTGCAAACACATGAAACACTGGCATGCACGATAGGGCCCTGCTTATAGCGCACAACGCTGGCGCTAAATGCATCAAATCCATAATGAGCCAAGAAACTGAAAGAAACAAACAAACCAACCAAATGTTCCTTCCTAAATGTTTTATACTTTATGTGTTCATATGTCGAACTGGTACACACCACAAGAATACTAAAACCTCTTTAAAGATAACTATACAAACTCTTCTCTAACAACATCCTCAGAGGTTAGGGTAAGAAAAACAGTTATCAAGCTTTGAAGTGGGTCCATAGGTCCAAATATTGGGAGTAAAGCCTTTGCAAACCATTTACAATACCACTGAAGCATTAAATAGTCGACCAGGCAAAAGAGGCAGCAGAGAAGGAGAACCAGTGATCAATGCTAAATTGAGAGGGTTTGACTGAAGTCAAGAGGGGGGACGCATTGAGAAGAAGGGCTTGATGAGGATGTACACTGATGGTAAGGTTATGCACACTGAGAAGACAGAAGAGGGAGAAAGCACAAGAGCTGGGGGAGGGCTGAAAGGGTTGTTGTTGCTCAGCTAAAAGGTCAGTGAGCGAGGATGCTGCATGCGGTGTCAGGTTGAGTGTGTGCAGCTAGAGGGTAATGACTACTTGTGATGGACACCATATGCAACCTTGTTGCCAAGATGCGAGTACTTTCCTGTGATATTTGCTTAACGCCTCAATGCAGCTAATGCCAGTGTTTGTTTCGCTGTAACAGCTCAAACCGTGTGCAACATTAATATGGCTCTGGTTCCAAGCAGCAGTCCTTAGTTATAAAACGAATGCGACTACTGTACCAGTGATTCATACACATTCCATTTACAGCAAGCTTTATACTGGCTCAATGGTAAAGTATAATCCAACTGTATTATATGTTCTCTCCGTAAACACATGACAAAGACTTCAAATAACTTCATCTCCCAACGATTTGTCCCAGCCACCACTATTTTGCATCTCAAAGCACTTTTGACAGCATGCAGTATGAAATAATGATTCAGTGCTATCACAATGTTCTCCTCTCACTCACCCGTCAGTTCTGTCATACTGGGAAGACAACCCAGCCTTAGTGAGACAGATGCTGACAAGATCATATTCTCAAAAATAAAACTTAACACCATTTTACATTTTTTGATATGAAAGACTGGGCAAACTTTTTTTCCTGTTAAATAAAAGCTGATACACAGTTGTATCTGGTGCAACTGTGCATTTAACTATCCGATAGTATCGACCTAAATAAAGCATTTTTTAATGTATTCTGCATATCAGACTCTCTTTTTAGCTTTAGGTCCCCAGATATATCCCCACATGCCACGTCCAGCCCTGTTCTTTAGCTGACTGAGCAAAATCCTATGGATTTTTCAGTCGAGGTGAGATAATCGTCAATCACACCACATTAAAACCAAAGGCATGTGAAATTAATAACGCTAATCTTATAACAATAATACCTTTCAGGCTTGGAATGTAATAAGCAGCAAGCAAACAGACAGGATTTCAAGTTTGTGTCGGAGACAGGAGAAAATGGTTATGTGTAAGGGTTCAGGCAACTCTGACAAAAGGCCAAATTGCGATGGCTAGACGACTGCTCAGAGCAACTCCAAAATGACAGGTCTTGTGGGGTGAAGTTAGTAGCTTTAGAAAGGTTGTCAAATGAAGGACAATGAGTGATGTGGAGTGATGGCTGGCCCGTGTGGTCCAATCACATACAGAAAAGCAGAAGTAGCCCAATGTAATGTGATGTGTCAGAACACAGTCCATTGCAGTTTACTGTGTAAAGGTGATCTTGCCCATGCCTTAAAGCTCCTACAAGACAGGTGAGCATTTTTATGTTTTCAGTTAACAGTTTTCATGATGGAAATAGAAGGAGTCAAACTGTAGATGAAATATTGTAAAAATAAATTGGTGACATACCACAACCTTGCCAAATACCTGAACTGGTTTTAGTCAGTTCCCTTTGCTGGAAAACATGACCCTGACAGATACACCAACAACTTGAGATTGACACCACAACTCTCAGAGCCACAGAAACTCACAATAAGCCCATCTTGACAAGAAGCCAATTCTCACTGGGCATTAGCCATTCCTGTAGACCTCCTACAGCAGCGGTCCCCAACCACCGGTCCGTGAGTCGTTTGGTACTGGGCCGCGAGAGTTGAGGCTCGGGTGTGAAATTTATGGTTTTCAGGGTTTTTATCGTTATTTTTTTAAATCGTTTTTATCATTAACTCTGTTTCCACGGGTCTTTTCCCGTGTGTTATGAATAAATCTTCTTTTTTTGGTACCGGTACTGGTTTTATTTTGTTGTATTTATCCGCAACACCCTTAAGGCCAGTCTGTGAAAATATTGTCGGACATAAACCGGTCCATGGTGCAAAAAAGGTTGGGGACCGCTGTCCTACAGAGCTACTTGATTTTCATGAGAAGAATCAAGCTAGACAGTTTCTCAATTGTCTGCCTATTTTAAAATACCTGGCTTATAGACGAACTGCTTTTTTGTGACACTGGAATAAGTGACACGCAAAAAGATCATAAGTAGAGCTGGGGATCAAAAAAGTGAGAGAAGAGTAAGTGGGGCAGAGTAGAAAGGCAGGAAAGTAGAAAGTAACAAGGAGGATGAAAAAGGTTACCAATTAAGCCTCATGTCCATGTGCCAGCAACGAGTGAAAAGGTTTTGGGCACAGATCATTTTCCACACAAAGTTTTTACTCGCGCTTGTGACTGTGAGTGACTGTGACAGGCTATAAAGTTGTTGGGTAATTTCTTGACAAGCTGATCCCTCATTTAGCCTCAGGGTTTGTAGGTGCCCCTGAACAAAGTACCTGGTTCATTTCTCTACTTGCTCCTGACAACTAACTCGAAATATGATCCAAGGTGAAGTTAAACTTTTAATCTGCTTTTCTCTCTGCACTATTTTGTCACATATACTGAGCCAAAATGCATACAGCAGATGCACAAGAATATCTTAAAACAGCTTTACGTGTGCCTTGAAAAACAATATTTGCCTAATAAAATTCAAGAGTGTGTTTTGTTTTGCAAAAGGATTGTAAACTAGCGAATGCTAATGTGGTAAGGAGCTTTTCTTTCAGTTCACCTTGAAGATGACATGTAGCACTTGTTTGAAAAAAGTCCCCAGGCAGAAAGCTTTATGCAGCAGGAAATCTGTAAAGCAGAGGTGGGATCAATCAAAGTACCCCCCACTATTTTGGTTCCTAACTCGGAATAATTGGAAGGTGGTAGTGAGATAAATATAAACGTCAGTCTGGGAAACACACATACCGTCAGATTATACAAAGTAAGATTTTGCCCTGAGAATTTCCACAATGTTCGTAAGAATGTAAATGCAGCTTAAAGTGAGCAGGTGTATCGTCTCTTGTACTGACATTGTTTCTGACAGTGTAATACTAAGTCTAAGCAACATTTTAACAAAACCGTATGGGTAGAAATCCTGCAAAGCAATAAATCACCTAAACAGATAAATATGATCAAATCTTCAAGAAACAACTCAATGTTCGTCTTTTCTTTTTATTTCTTTTGCATCCAGAGTAAAGTGAAAAAAATAATTTCGGCCTAGATGACGTGGGACTTCCCTACTATTCCCCGAATCCATCAAAAGCATAAGGACATCGAAGAGCAAAAGTAGAATCACAAACAGAACAGAACAGACCTGAGCTTGATGTGGGTTGCGATGTGGGTTGCAAAGTGGCTTGCATGACAACTGTCAGCAGGCTAAAGCAATGTAAATAACAGAGCTTACTTAAGATTTCCCAACATGATCAGTGGTCAGCTGATGTAAGTTGGAATTGAGACCAGCCGATGAGATCCGCTGTTTGGTCTTGACTTTGTAGCCACCTATGCTCAGTCTGAACTAATGTTCTGATCAATTTATCTGAAGATGCTGTTCAGGACACTGGGAAATTATTAATTTTTAAATTCAACTTCCTAATATATATATTAGGAAAATCAAATTAAACCTAATTAAAAAAGAACGCATTTAGAAATCTGACCCTATTTTGGGTTATTTTTAATTAAGGTGCTGAATCTAAAGCTCTAACGTGAGCAGATGTCTCCCAAAGAAATGTGGTCTTTTTAGCTGTATTAGAAGAAAAGGCTGGACCAGTGAGGGGAGCCGGTGTAGGATTAGCATAATACTATGACTTACTGGGGTTGGGGGGGAACAAGGTGCAGCTTTTGCAGTGGATGATCTCCTTGACAACCGGTACGTCTTGGGAGAGAGGTGCAGGTACCATACCGAGGCCGGGCATCATTGGGTTCATGGGGGTAATTCCAGCCATCATACCAAGGTTAGGGTCGAAATCTGGAGGCAGGAGAGAAATATGAATGAGATCAAACAGCAGTTTCCTTCCAAAGGGAAAAAGTAACACCTACACAGTAACAATAAACAGAGTTGCACTGAATAACCCACCTTTGGTCAGATATCACCTCAGCCCATACTGAATCTTTTAAGTTGCATTCACATTGCGTACTTATTCCCTGAGTGATACTCTGTCAACAACAGTGACACACAAGCAGCCTACACATAATGGAATACACAGCCATGCATGAATAAATAATCTTGCGAACCACATGCATATTTCAAGAAGTTTTTACTGAGTCATTCTTTCTCTGTCACCCCTGCTGTTTGAATGATGAACTTACAGATAATGTGAGTGGGTCTACATATCAGAGCAGCTTTATTTACAATATTGATTCACACTGTGGCTGGGAAACATGGACACACCTACTCTCATACTGAAACACAGGCATACACTGCACTTTTTTTGTGCATACAAGTCTCAATATGGAACTTTATAAAATGGAAATGATGCTCCCAATCACATCATCCTCTGTGTCAACATCACCTGCAGAGGATCTGGAGTTTACAATTATGCCGCGAGGTGAGTGAAGCTTTTGCATTTGTGCATGCACATGCAAAAGCTCTGCTCAAAAATCTGTCACAAAAGGTTATATGCAAAACGTGATGCTCAAGATACTGTATG
Organism: Etia nguti; assembly: GCA_015106755.1. Classification (NCBI taxonomy): domain Eukaryota; kingdom Metazoa; phylum Chordata; class Actinopteri; order Cichliformes; family Cichlidae; genus Etia; species Etia nguti. The sequence continues at coordinate 22,626 of VUQG01011749.1, forward strand.
TTTAAAAAAAATGACACTAGTGGAAACCGTTTTACAGACGGTGACCTTTACTGATCGCCAGACATGTTGGTCACCAGCTGAATCACGAAATACATAAATTAACCAGCAAAATAATGAATCTGAGACATCTTACGGCAAACTCATTTCTGGGAAAATGTAACGTTTTTCTTTAGTTTATTTGTAGATATGCCGATGCGGTCCTATCAGTCAGCACAGTGGGAGGGTTCAGCAGAGCAGACAGGAGGAGTATGGATCCCCACAGTGCTTGATATCCAACAAATTAAAAAGAAATTAAACGACATTTAATAACCAAACTGTGTAAAATATATAATGAACCATGAAATTACTAAAGAAAGTATTAAAACTCGACTAATTAATTTTCAGTGACAGACTTTTCAGAACTGTGATCATGTCACAGACATCATGTCAAAGTAAGGCTCTTCAAAAGATGATGTAACAGTTACTGTTTCAGCTGATCAATCTGCTTCTACTAAAATCTAATACTGACAAAGCAATACAGTTCATCTGACATGTAATATCCTATCGGCATCTTTCATCTACTCCTTAAACATTATCATTTGTCTTTTTTGCAAACAAAGTAACGTCATTAAAGTTTCGTCACAAGGCAAGGCAATCACAAATACTTGTTTCTGACTTATATAATAGGCTTGTTCTAAAGGCCACCCTAAAAGTAGCAGGTTTTAAAAGGTGTTGAGTTATTGGCTTGATTGCTTCTGATTTTTCATGAAAACCCAAAATGTCTTCGTCATCTTTAAACCATTTGCTGGATGTCACTTCGTTCTTGCTGCTGAAGACACTCCTTTATAACTGGGACAGTAGTCATGATACAGATTTAATTTGGGGAGCAGTGTGCTAACCTCTGATGACAATTTAATGCTAAAAAAAAAAGGAGCTGCTTCAATAATATGAAAATGAGGTGGCTACAAGAGGTCAGACCTCCAACAAAGCCCCATATTTTGCAAAAATATATAAGGAAACTCTTCCTGCTAAAGATGGAAATAAACCTGTTCCACCACTTAAGGCAAAAACACACCATCGACTACAACCAGGCTATTGAGGCATGTGAGGAGGAGATACGAGCAGCTGGTGACTCAACAGGCACTTGCTGGAGCACTCGCTAGTAGCAATGCAAATAACAAAAAGAACAAACAGTGGGGACTGATGCGGTTACAGTGGAAAAGAATGGCTTTAAGCAACTAGTTAAAGAGCTCAACACAAGATCCCACATAGAAAATACTTATCTGTTTCAATTTTATTATACTGTGCAGGCTCTTGAAGAGTAAGCTAGTATGATAACAACTAAAGTAAAGTGCTGAGCAGGTATGTTAAACCTTTACCTAACATTTCCATGGAAAACACTTCTTAGGTTACCTTTGTGCTTACATTTCACTCGATCTGTGTCACTATTGCACTATAATGCTACTGCTGGCACCTGCTGGCAATACAATCGCACTTCAAATGAGCTGTTCACTGTTCAACAGCTAATAGCTCATTAAAAAAAGAAGGCTGGAAAATGACACTCACTTTTTTCCATCAATAAATACCAATGCCTGCAAGCTGCAGTCACCAATAAAAGACTGAGTACTTATTTCAATATCATGAATATTATCGCAGAATTTCCACAATATAATCGTGATACAGTTTTGAGGCTACATCACCTGCCCCTAATGGGTAATAATGTAAAACAAAAAAACTCTTTGCATCTACCTTGCCATTTTAAAACATAAATCAGAGATGTCTCACTTCAAATACCACGTTTTGATTTAATTAAATGCACATTAAATAGACATGTCACTGTAGTGTCAATCCTTAATATTTCAGTTCTCTCACTACCACCTCTGAGGTCCACGTTTCACACAGCATACTTAATGATGTGAACAGACAAGTCATCCATCCCACATGACATGATCACAGAATTAAAACTGACAGTTCGCTGTGATATTTCAGCTCCTCCTGACATGAAACATGATGGAACTAACTTTTATTGTCGCTGCAGTCTTCATGTAACTGCGCTGTGTCGTTCTTACAGTACCTTTGGGTCCAACTCATGTTTATTGAATCCTGATTTGTAATCGGGCAATTTCAGCCTCAGATTCACCAATGCTTCCAGTAAAACTACACCAGCGCCCAACTTGCACTCACTTACATCCAAATGTCAAATGTCTTTCCACAACTTGCTGCTTCCCCACCTCTCTCTTACCCCCCCCTTACTTTCCAGGCAATTAAATCCCCCCGCCTCTTAACCAATTCTGAATTAACCAAGTTGATGCTGCTTTGAATAAACAGTAAAAAAGAAAACAGAAACATAATAAATTTAAAAATGGTTACGGGGAAAAAATGCCATTATGAAAACAAATTAAGTCCTGTAATTTTATGTTAAATTATGAAAATAAGTAAAATACATTATATAATAATGAGTTGAGTTTTAATAATCTCCTGAATAAATTTGCAAATTGTTGTTTAATTACATCTATTCATATTTATTTATTTATTTAATGCTGAGCACTTTGGGGGCTCCATATACAATGAGTCACAGTTTACAGCAATGCAAATAAATCACTGTGATAGGGCCCACCAACAGAAAATAACAGTAGCACGTATTATCTGCGATCTGAAGTCTGCTCATTTGAATCTTCAATAGCAATAAATCCATTGAGGAAAATATTATTTACTGTTCTTCGGTCTGCAGCATTAAGTGGAAATGGATGGCTATAGATACATTTCCTCATAAGCGATTCCCTCTAAATCTACTGTAAGAGAGGGAAGTAAAGGAATTAAATGACACTTAGTGAAGGAGAATAAAGAAATATGCATATTATTGAAGGCTCAAAATAGGTCCCTTGAGCAGGGGAGGGGGTAATAAATATGTTAGGCTGATAAAAATGGCTGAAGGATAAAAACGAAATAGAGGCTAGATACTAA
>VUQG01011753.1:12376-34131 GCA_015106755.1 Etia nguti
GGGGGTAAATGGATTTCCTTTCGTAACTACTTGATCTTGCAATTTAAGAGTCAAAATAGATCATTCTCTTGTCTCTGGAGTGAAAGGAGCACATTTAAAGCAGATGTGCTCTCAAAGTGACACAGATTGAGTTGCTGTAGCCATGCTGATACCTGAACCAGGTTTTTGTTGCATCTGAAAAGAACTGGGGGAAAAGTGAGGAAGAAAGAAGTATCATGAAGCAAGTGGATATTGAAATGTGGACTTCTGCAAACACTGCAACAAACTAATTAAGGTAAATGTCTCAAATAATTACATAAGTAAATAAAAATTAAGACATTAATAGAATCCATGCAAATCATACTGGCAGAGTTCAACGGGGACAACTTACTACTGAAACGCTCTCACACACTGAGGTAAAAACTGAAAAAGGCTAGTTCACATTAAGAAAATCTGTGTTTAAAAATGGCCTCACGTTTAGCACTAGAGAAGCACTGGGCAAATAAACACTGGATTTACAACATCCAAAAGCAACCAGAAAACAGGAGAGGGAAGGAGAGGCTGGGACCGAGTCCACCGATTCAGTGACTCACACACTGTTGGACTCTCTTTAGCTCTTTCACACAGCGGAAGTGTGTTTTCCTGCTAGACAGCTGATAGTGTGTTTCCTACATGCCAGCTAACATGCACAGTTTCACTGATACTACAGACGTGTGCTCAGAATCTGCATTTTGCAATCTGCAATTACAAACAAATAAAAAATCTCAACACTACATTTTACTGTAAAAACTGTTTTCAATATCTGGTGGGTACAGTGCCAGGACCAATGCCTGTAAATTTGCCAGTAACTGAAAACAACTCCATTAGGGGGCTAAGAATGCACTCTGCATTATGGCAGGACAACAGAGCTACCTTAACAAACTGTATGGCTCAAACAACTACTGCTACCAGTGAGATAGAAAATAGAGACACTGAATGAACAAGCTACACCAGCAGGAAAAGCCCTCTTGCCTGTTGTAATTTGTTACTGCTGGTGGACAGGTATGTGCTCCACAGGTGAAACGGTATCTAGTCATCACATGTGCCTGGCTTATTTTATAATTTTTTTTTAAACTTAATGATGTGAAAATGGCTCACCAGTCTCTCCTTCACAACACTGAGAAGAGGTAATAAATCTGTTTCCCTGCAAACACAGTTACACTGCATTAAACATAAATACCCTTCCCATTTTCTTTCATTTATTGATAATGATGGTGAGTGTTGGGATCACTATTCAATAAAAATAATGCCTTAAGTTACTGATTTACTCCATGTAGAAAGAATTCCCTTACACTGCTTCTTCATTAAGCCACAATATAGCCTGATATGGACCGTCACATTGTTAATATAAACTTTAATTTACGAGTTTTAGCTGGGGGTCTTTGCCGCTAACTTTGTGTTAGCATTATAGATTGTGTATAAACAAGACTGGCATGTTGTCTTTGTAGAGATGCTTGGAATGAGCTGACATACTGTTACAGTAGCAGCAGTGGCTGGTTGTTTTTCTGGGGTTAACTTGCATTTTACTATCAAGTTCTTACCTTTTTGTGCAATAAGAAATAATGTAATGTTCATATCTCCTCCAGAGTTGCAGATCTCTCTACTCTTCTCTACTCTCTATCGTTTGCCTACATTAATTATTATTACCAGTATAGCTTTGTTTTCTGTCTGCCCCTTATAGAGATAAATGAAATACTAATACTAAAAATATAGTACAATTACAGTAACGGTATATCTTGGAACCCATTACATGAGAGCATGTGTAGTCAAACATACAATATTATCAAAATTCTTCACTTATGATACAATATTATTGCACTTTTGAACATTTTGTGATATGCCAGTTATTGCAACATAAATTGCGATTTATAACCTTTATTCAGCTTATATACATCATTAAAACCTGTCATCAATGTTGCCATATAGAGGAGTCAGTCTGCTATCAGTCTAATATTAGTCTGCGATTGAATGGAGGAAAGTGGGCAATTACATGCAATTTGTTTCTGATAATACAGCAATTAACTGTGATGCATTATCAAAAATCACATATCTATTACTGTCTGCAGACAGAAATTCACATTTAACTATTACTGCACTAAGCAACCTTCCTGCTCTATAGTAATACAGTATAACCAAAATACCATCACCTGGCAGTCCCCTCGAGTTGTACTAATTAAAAAAGACAACAATTGTTAGCAACATGTTGGCAGTCTGTCTGCATTTATAAATTAGACAGCAATTAATTGCAAACCTTCGGCAATTTCTCTGAGAGTGACTGCAGTCAGCCCTTGACAGACTGCGACACTTTGCAGAAAGTTTGATTCCTGTCAGGCGGCCTCTGCAATCACCTTGCAATCAAAAGTTATTGTGACTGTGCCACACCCTCAACCTCTGGGCAACCATTTAGTTGAATTGCAGTTGGTTACACTGTGAAAAAAAATTCAATGGAATCATCAGGCAGCCAGTGCTTTCTTGTACATGCAAGGAAGTTGGTGTTCTATTTTCACTTGTGTCACTGAACCATTAGCTTGCCCTGAATTAAGACGCATATTAATTAAGACTATATATTCCTGACAGAGTAATGGGACATTGCAAAATTATAGAAAGAATCACTTACGCAAATATTGATGTTGATGATACCACATAAAAACTCCAGAATGTACAAGACATTTATCGTCCCAACACCAATATAAATCACAAAAATGTTACATTTTCTGTAAATTCTGTGAATCTTGGGCAACTCAAATTAGCGTGAACTGTTTTCAGCTGGGCGTTGTGTACCTGGAGTCGAGTGTTTTGACCGATGCATGAAACTATATATTTTTTAGACATAAGTTGTAACGGCTTTTCTTTGTGAGTATTACACGGCGCGCTGCGAGGAAAACCCTGTTCAAACGTTTAAGTCTAAGGTTTATTTTGAGCACCTGACGGCTCTTTTTTCCTTCTCATCCGTAAACTCTCTCTATACTCCTTCACGCGGTTCTTGCGTAGGTGGTTGAAGAGGTTTGCCGTGTTTGAGTCTGTGGTGGGGACCGGTTTCCTGCATAATTTGCATAGTACAGTTTTCTGGCCCGTGTCAGACTTTTCATAACCAAACCATGTCCATGCTTCAGAGGTAGCCCCTCGTTTAGGAATAAGGTCCTTGATTTGTTTTGACTGGTCCTTCTGTTTGGAGCTAAAATTTGATGTTTGAGAATAATGTATTTTGTCATCACTTCTGTTTATTTTGAAAAGTCTCAACAGGATCTTGAGCTTTATTGTGGAAAATAAACAAGTGGACAGCGGAGCCACACGATGGTTTTACTGTCGTTGTTACTATCGGCAACGCGTAAAAACAGTTGCTTGCCCATCCTTGGTGTGGTTAGTTTAAATATAAGAGAAAGAGAGAACTTTAAGAAATTAATATAGCCACTACAGTGACCATAAAAACCATGAAAAAAATATTGGCGTAAACAGTTTATTTTGCACACCACGAAACAAACGATAGCGTAATATGAAACGACAGATGTTTTCATATCGTCATCCGATATATATCGTTATATCGAACAGCCCTACCAGAATGTTAAAAAAATATAGTGATACAAATTCAAAGTTTTACTAGCCCACGATCATGTATTTTACCTATTCATGCTAAGAAGTCAAAAAAGTCTTCTCAAAATGTCTGTGAAATTGTGTCAAATAGTCTCTGCCGCTGCATTTTTGAGTCTACCGCTACAGGTCACCAAAGACAGAAACTTTCAAACTCTACAAACAGGTTTGGAAAATTGCTTCCATCCTTGATTTTTATCTTGATGTGTACATAAGCACATTCCTTTTGTATATATACTAATAATATTAATCCACAATGCACACTGCCTCATCAGGAGGGCATGCTAGCTTAAAGACTATAAATATAAATGCTCCAACACTGACACGCCAGTTATGGTAAACTAAGTTAGCAACTGAATCAGCAGCACCACTAAAGACAATCCTTCTAGTTTAATGTGTAATCCCCTCAGCCAGGGGTTAACAAAAGACAAAAATTCCTTCCAGTAAATCCAAGAAGTCCCACTTTGTACTTTAATGATGTGCTTTCATCTCCTCAGACCGTACAAAGCACCGGAAAACATCCCCCATGCTGTTCAATGTGTGAGAGTGTGTGTGGATTCATGTGCTTGAGAGTGCGACTGAAACAACGTGTTTGCTTCCCAGCATGCTCGGACATGGCTCTTCTTTAGAAGCAGCCCATGAGTTATGAAGGAGACAAAAACACCCAAACCAGATTCCAAAAAACAAATGAGGGAAGTAAACACAGGAGAATGCAGCCCCCACCACCACCAAACTTTCCCAGAGAAGAAAGCAGGCTTTGAACCTTCTTTTCCCTGTAACAGTTTTATGAATGAGTTCAGTCTAAAGGCACGTCCTTTATATAAACTCTCTGAAACAGGGTTAGCACTCTTCTCTCCCGTCATATATTGATCCCATGAATGACTGTGTCTGGAAGTAAAATGCCTTTGAATACAAAGTGCCAGCACAACAGAAGGCTTGTGAGCCAGGCACATATTTAAACAATAGTTTCCAGATAAGATTACTGAAGCTTGATACAGGGCGTTATCATAGAAGACAAATCATGATGATAAAGTATGATCCTGTGTGGCCGCAATGTTTGCTGCTACAATTGCATAAACAGAACCAAGTTTTGCTCTATTAATTGCTACATACTATTAACACACAGGATTGTACGTAAAGCCTCTGATCTGCAGGTAGTGGAGTGTCCAGACAACATGCTTAGTCAGCCTGCTCAACTACTCCAGCCATTGGCCTTCCTCACTTAATGAAGCCTAGCTTTACTACCAGCAGACTTTTCCAATAAAGTGCCTAATAAATAGCACAGCACGCAGTCTCTGCAGTGAGAGCAGCAGTGCTCATGTTGTCTGAGATCAATTCTGTTTTAAGGCAGCGGCGGCAGCAACTGATGGCCCATTTGCCCTGGCTGACACACTCCCTCTGGAGTCTCTGGTAGACTACTTACGCATCTTTGCAGGGTCATTCACCACCCCTTCTATCTTTAGTCTAGTTAACAAAAAGGTACGAAGATGTCAGCTAAACAAAAATACACAAGTCATGACTAAAAGTGTCCAGTTAGTCAGGTTCTGAAATATTGTTGCTCGGGGTAAACAGCAACTTAGATGCTTTGGAACAAGAGTGGTGAAATTACCGGTAATTGGAAAACAACAGACTTTTCACCCAGACACCACGTTAAATGTGCTGGCACCAGTTAGCCAACAGTGTAGCAGAGCAGAGGTCTCTGTCTGTCTGTGTCTGTGTGTTCTGCTCTGACCTCATACAGCTGCAAACAAGAGGAATGTGGCCCCGAGTACTAGTACTTCTTACAGTAGTGTTAACAGTGGCTTTAGCAGCAGAACTTGCAGTCTTGCAAGTTCTTGCAAGGGAGAAGCAGAAGTAATAGTACTAGTTGTAGCAGCAGATGGTTTAGCAGCTGAAGTAGCAATGGAAGCAGCTTTCGCAGTGGCAAAGTAAGTACTGAGGAATTCAGGATTAAATAATTAATAAAAAAAAATATCCAGATACATTTGCTTTAGATACAGCACACACACTTAGTTTACAGCTGAGGTCTACTAACAGCCACCTAAGTTTATTTTGCAACACATTTGAACTTTTATTGTGCACCCATGAATGATCACGGCACTCCTATGCCACGGTTATTGCTAACAATGGTTGCGCAAACTTTAATGTAATGTACTCGCATTTATAAAGTGCTTTTTTAAGTCTTACTGACCATTCAAAGCACTTTAAATTACAAGTCCTATTATGTTAACCTCACACTCTTGCAGCATTCTACTTTGAATACTTTAATTTAGGGGTGGGTTTCGATAATCAATTTTCCAATTAAAATAAATTTTAGCTTGAATAAAGCAATATCGATTCATTAAAATCCTGAATCGACTTTTAAATATAAATGTATTTTGCCAGAAATGCCAGACCCTCAGGTTAAACCTCACAAAACTACACTGCTCAAAAAAATAAAGGGAACACTTAAACAACACAATGGAACTCCAAGTCAATCACACTTCTGTGAAATCAAACTGTCTACTTAGTAAGCAACACTGACTGACAATCAATTTCACATGCTGTTGTGCAAATGGAATAGACAACAGGTGGAAATTATAGGAAATTAGCAAGACATCCCCAATAAAGGAGTGGTTCTGCAGGTGGTGACCACAGACCACTTCTCAGTACCTATGCTTTCTGGCTGATGTTTTGGTCACTTTTGAATGTTGGCGGTGATTTCACTGCAGTGGTAGCATGAGAGAGTCTACAACCCACACAAGTGGCTCAGGTAGAGCAGCTCATCCAGGATGGCACATCAATGCGAGCTGTGGCAAGAAGGTTTGCTGTGTCTGTCAGCATAGTGTCCAGAGCATGGAGGCGCTAACAGGAGACAGGCCAGTACATCAGGACACGTGGAGGAGGCCGTAGGAGGGCAACAACCCAGCAGCAGGACCGCTACCTCTGCCTTTGTGCAAGGAGGAACAGGAGGAGCACTGCCAGAGCCCTGCAAAATGACCTCCAGCAGGCCACAAAGGTGCATGTGTCCGCTCAAACAGTCAGAAACAGACTCCATGAGGGTGGCATGAAGGCCTGACATCCACAGGTGGGGGTTGTGCTTACAGCCCAACACCGTGCAGGACGTTTGGCATTTGCCAGAGAACACCAAGAATGGCATCTTCGCCACTGCCGCACTGTGCTCTTCACAAATGAAAGCAGGTTCACACTGAGCACATGTGACAGAGTATGGAGATGCCGTGAAGAAAGTTCTGCTGCCTGCAACATCCTCCAGCATGACCGGTTTGGCAGTGGGTCAGTAATGGTGTGGGGTGGAATTCCTTTGGGGGGCTGCACAGCTCTCCGTGTGCTCGCTAGAGGTAGCCTGACTGCTATTAGGTACCGAGATGAGATCCTCAGACCCCTTGTGAGACCATATGCTGGTGCGGTTGGCCCTGGGTTCCTCCTAATGCAAGACAATGCTAGACCTCATGTGGCTGGAGTGTGTCAGCAGTTCTTGCAAGATGAAGGCATTGATGCTGTGGACTGGCCCGCCTGTTCCCCAGACCTGAATTCCAATTGAGCACACCCGGGACATCATGTCTCTCTCCATCCACCAACCACAGACTGTCCTGGAATTGGCGGATGCTTTAGTCCAGGTCTGGGAGGAGATCCCTCAGGAGACCATCCGCCACCTCATCAGGAGCATGCCCAGGTGTTTTAGGGAGGTCATACAGGCACGTGGAGGCCACACACACTACTGAGCCTCATTTTGACGTGTTTTAAGGACATTACATCAAAGTTGGAGCAGCCTGTAGTGTGTTTTTCCACTTTCATTTTGAGTGTGACTCCAAATCCAGACCTCCATGGGTTGCTAAATTTGATTTCCATTGATAATTTTTGTATGATTCTGTCGTCAGCACATTCAACTATGTAAAGAACAAAGTATTTAATAAGAATATTTCATTCATTCCGATCTGGGATGTCTTATTTTTGTGTTCCCTTTATGATTCAGTCAAAACTGTGTCATCATCCAAGGCTGCAGGTCCATGCAGCTGCAAAATCAATCAAAAAAATATTTTTGATTATTAAATTAATTGAATTATTTAAAAATTATTAAATTATTTCATTGGTAAAATAATAAACCAGACTAAGACTTCATTTTACGTCCACTTACCTAACTTACATATATTTATTAATTTTTTTATTATGAGGCAAAGAATTACATGATTTGCATTTTACACTAATGAAACAGGGACAGCAAAGTTGATGACTGTTCCTGCCCAAGCAAAGGCTTCCACTGATGTATGACAGCACTTGAACCAATCACCCACTGAACTGCAGTACACTGGAAGAACTGAGAGGACAATGTCTCATTGTTTTATTCACTTCTGTTACATCATCTGCTGATATTTCACCACACTGTCAAGTGAATCTGTTTGCATTATTTCTTGTCACTGCTTTTGTGTTTATTTTTAATCACTTTTCAGTCAGATTATGTCTAAGAGAATTATTTTTCTCTTAACCTGGTGATTCCCCATCCATTAAAGGTAATAATTTAACTGGGAAAAAAAGACAGAAATACATCAAGTTTTTGTCTAAAATGTAAAAATTGGAGCAGCAAGAAGCTGTCCACATACATCACAGGGAGATATTGCTTTGGTACGTGCCAGTTTCATTATTAGTCACTAGATGGCGTCTACTAGGAAAAGTCAGACTCCCACTGAAGTTACTGTGGTCTTAGCAAATGTAAGACCATCCATGACACAGAAAGACTTTATTTTACATGAATAAATAACACACATAGTCAGACATAATAATAAATTACTGTCCAGAACTGCACGGCCAAGAGGACAAATGTGACTGATTTTGTATAATATTGTTTAAAGATAGGCAGACTGTAATGTCTGCTGTGGAATCACATCTGAGTTTAATAAAAACAAAAATCAAACTGGAGAGAAAGCAGTGAAAAAGTGGCTATGATAGTAGCTGGAGAACAGAAATGCAACTTTTTGGTTTGTTTCTCTGTTTTGACTGCCACACAGGTGCTACCATGTGCCGCTGGACTTGAGAACATGAAGCAACCGCTATACACTGCTATACAGAATTAATATATCTTGTAACAACTGCCAAGAACACTAAGCTAAAAAGTGGGGGGCGGGGGGGTAGTTAACAAATTCAAAAAGAGTTTCTTTTCTTTCTTTTTTTTTCTTTTCGTTTTTGGTCATTTAAAACAGAACTGTCGTGTAAATATTCAAACCATATCTCTGTTGTTAAATTCATTCCAAGCGATGTCAAACTGACCTGATTAGGCTTCAGTTTTATTCAGATTGCTGTCTGTTTCCAATACACCAGTGCAACTTTGCATTTTGTTCCCAGTGAAACCGCACTGTTCAAATCAAGACTGAGCCCAGTGAAAAATCAAACTGGACTTGAGTCGCCCTCATCAGATCCCTATCTCTGAGCCAATCACCATGTCATCTGATGTCTACTGTCACGGTTGCATGTATTTATGCGTTACTGTTTCGGTGGCTGCGCATGTTGTAATACCAGGCATTACAAAACAGATGTAGTCAGCAAAAAACGTATTCAGTGCGGGAAGGAAAAACATCTGGGAAAATAAGTTCGTATTTGATTAAAATGAAAAAGCTCTGCAGCTAACTATGGAAAGATGAACCTGGAATGCTGTGGCAGTAAACCACATGAACTCAAAAGTGGGCACAGCAGCCTTCTGAAAGCTGCCACTGTTGAACGGTCCAGTTCAAAACATTCCTACTGTGATGTTAGGAAGGGTATATTTTGAATGCTCTGGGAAATTTCTTTTTGCAGAACCTTCCTAGGATGTTGTTTTGCAGCGGATACCGGTGGAACACTGACATCAGTGAACTGCAGTGCATGAGACCTGGATGTGAGCATGTTTGAACCCATGTGCTTTGCACAAGTCGAAGAGCATGAGTTCCAAAATGATACTTTTAGGTTACTTCTTTTTCGTTTTCTTTTTTCTTTTTTTTTGTCCATCCACTTGAAGGACTGAATTTTGTTCCAGCAAAAGAGCAAGAACTATGAAGGCCGTGAATGAATGCCAGACAAAAACGTCCTCGATTAAAAAAAACACAGACAGCAACATTTAACACCTGCAAGTCGTAGTTTTTTCCCCTTGTCCAAGAGCAGCCTTGCTTGAGTCCGCTAGCAAAAATTATATTTTGAGAGAGATTTCGCATCTTGCGCTCAATTAAACTGACTTGCCCATATTGTTACACTGATATTTCATTGTTACCAGACGTATTTGCCCTGGCTTCACAATTGCTGGCTTTGGAGTGAGAAAATTGGGGGCCAATTTCCTTTCTTTTTTTTTTCCCAGCTTAAACATTTGGAAAGAACTGTCAAAGTCAAATTACTATTATTATTTTTCTACCATCAGCAATGTATTAATCCTAATATTACCCTCAGTGTGGGGCTTAAAGAGGGTGAGGATAAAGGCACGAATGTGTGGGAGAGCTGAGAAAGCAAGGTTTGTAAAAGGCAAAATGCCAAGGCTGAGATATTAGACCTTCTTCTCCTGAAAAACTGTGAAATCTGGGAAAGTGGAATATTCAAGGTCACAAACAAACAGCATGTGAGTTCCTGGATTAAAAAAGAAAGAAAGAAAGAAAGAAAGAAAGAAAGAAAGAAAGAAAGAAAGAAAGAAAGAAAACACGCTGCTAAAAGATCTTTAGCAAGGTGTTAAAGAGGTTGTTCCTGGCATCACTTGTAGAATAGCAGTAACATTTTAATGTTTTAACTCCTTTCAAGCCAAGGTGTGAATTCCTTTTGTTGTAAGGATATTCAAACTGAGCAATAACTGTCTGTGGGTGGGCAAGGGGAGACGAGCTGTCAGTGTGGTGGTAACTGCTGATAGGAGCACATGTATGGCCTTAAACACAAAGACAAGGTAAGTCTACACACCTGCCTGTGTCTGCAGTGATGCACCTCTATGCACATCTATGGAAGTATTTTAGTTATTATACCACAATCACTCTCGGCTTATAAAGAAATAACTAACTAAATAAAATAATTTTTACTTATTGCTATTTCAGCTCTGTTGTAAGTAACAGGCTCATGTGGGAGTCCCAGCATTTTATCTCTCAGGCTGCACTGTAGAGGTGGTTGTCCCAGACAACATCAAGGTAAACACGGATCAAAAGAAGAGAGCCTTGGCAGACATGCTCTGTTAGCAGCAAGCCAAGGCTTGGTCCCAAGGCTGAGGGCTCTTAATACTGTACTTAAACACTTAGTCGGCCTAACTTGTTTTACTTATAATATCATCTGAAAAATAATCTTTAGTCATTCATTCATACAATAATGTGTCATGATGTGTCTTCAGTTGGTGAAAAATTTTTTTCATCTTGGTTCTTATTCATTGGCTTGGAACTACAATGTGCACTACTCAAACTCCAGTTTCCGTGTGGGTCTACGAGCAGGCTTTTGGGGCGTTTTGTTGGACAGTAGAAAGCTCAGCACAGGAGGAAACATAATGAGACAGTGAAAGCTGACTTGCAGGAACTGGAGTCTTTATCTGATTGAATATGGGATAATCATTCCCTCTGATGTTTTTCCATTTCATTACATGTTTACACTCAACAGCTGACGATAGCTCTGGTTGTTAGATAACAGCGTTAGATTTTACACATGAGTTTAAAACAATATTGTGACTGTTTGTTTGTTGGAAGTCTTAAAGGATGCTCATACAGCTATGTCATATTTGATCTTATCATCACGGCTAAAACTAAAAGATAATGTTGACGGCATATTATGAAGCATAAACTGAAGTTAAAAGAGTCTCAATTTGCCCTGCATTTACAGAATTATGGTTAGCCAAAATATTCTTTTTAATAGCCAATGCATTTGAACAAGTTGTTGTTTATTTGTATGAAACAGCATTGTAACTCTTGGAACTTTCTTTGTACTCCCTTCACATTCATTTCAGTTTTTTCCTTTTAATTTTGTACTTCATTGACGATCTCATGATTTAACCATAATTACTTGCCCTCAACATGCCTAAAAGCTGTGATTCCTGTTTTGCTTTGTGTCAGAAAAGACTTGAGATTGCTCTAAACCCATGACCTACAATATGACATTTGACAAAAGAAAAGAAAAGAAAAAAGAAAAGAAAAGAAAAGAAAAGAAAAGAAAAGAAAAGAAAAGAAAAGAAAAGAAAAGAAAAGAAAAGAAAAGAAAAGAAAAGAAAAGAAAAGAAAAGAAAAGAAGTCCAAGGAATGTATACACACACTCTCACACAGCAGCTTTTCATGGCGAGAGCTAATTTTATTATTCACTGGTTACTCTACCCAAATGTATCCTAATCAGACAAGAAGTCTGAATGTTGCAAATCATTTGAAGGGTTTCACTAGTGATGAGTAGCCTTGACATTTTAAGAAAGAACTAGAGGGTAAATGTCAGCATATTTCAAGAGACAAAAAGCACCAGCTAGAGTCCTGCTCTTCCAGAAACAGCTCAACAAGAATGGCCACTGTGTCAGAATGACAGAAGGCTGCCTCCCACACTGAGTCTTCGAGCCGGCCATGGGGGAAGTGGTCAGATAAGGAGGTAATTTTTTTTTTTTTTTAAATAATAGTGAAGGCCGCCTTTTAAGAAAAGTTAAGATCAGTACTCAGCCTAAGAAAAAAACTGTCATGATCAGTGTCAAGACAAATTCACAGTGCTGAGGACACAGCACAAGCAGAAAACATGTTGCCAATGACTATGTAGAACTGATGCTTTTTTATGTAAATGAGAATGGGCTATGAAGGTGTCTTTGGATCTACTCTGCAGTAATACAGCCTAAGTCACAGATGAGCTATTTTACAGCATGCATTAAAAAGAAAGGAAAAAACACTGGACTTTGCTACAGCAACACCAGAAAAGACAGAAACAAGCTGTGTCCAATCAAAACGATTATTATGTGAAATCGTAAAACTAACAGGCACAATGAAGTTTGCATATCAAAACTGAAACGTTGTACACTAGGGGTAAATGTGGCCTAGATTTGTTCGTATGTGTAAAGAGTAAGGACTGCGTATGTGTGGACTGTGATGGTTGGGGCCAAAGGAGCACTGTGTGCATCATCAAGAGGTTGCTGCTTTAAAAGCACCACTAGCTGCTTTTCTGTTTTGATTTATGTGCAACAGAAGAATAGTCCTCAATCATGAAAATATCTGGCAGCACCACAATTTGGCATGTGATTTAGGGTGTAATTTCCCAACAGTCACCATATATTTCTCGTGAAATTAGGATGTTGTTTTTTGTACCTAAAATTATATACTATTTGCCTTATAGAGTTGCCTTATTTCCAATGATCAAAGGAAGGTAGAACAAGGAAATGACATGTTTTTAAAAGAAAAGGCATTAGTTGGGGTTTAGCCTAATCTATTCTTATTACACTGTTATTACAAGTTACCATTAGGGTTGCATGCTTTATTATAAGGAATCCTAAACTCCAATTATTTCATCACAAGCAATAATGTATCAAATTGCCCTCGTGATTGTGTGGAATGTAATATGTTTCGATTCTAATGTTCTCAGGCAGAGATAGCATCTGAAAGGAGGAGCTTCAGCTTGCTCATTCATTCAGGGCCAACCCTGAAGGCCCATGCTTCAGCCCTGAAAGTGTTTGTGGACTCATGGCAACAAAAAGAGTAAAGAATAACTACTCTTACCAATTACATGCTGTTTCAGAAGTTACACCAGAAAAATGTTCCCCATCTTTTAAGATTTAACACGTCGCTATGTTTGATCTGGAGCCATGCTTTAGTCAACATTAAATTAAAACACTTGCTTATTTTTTTTAAAGCTATGCTATATTTTTGTTTACTATAAATGAAGCAACTTTTATTCTGATTTACTTGCACATACACAGGTAGGACTGAAGGTGGCTCTGCATAGCTTTATGGTTTTACTCTTTTTCAAAGTAGAACTAAATATGCTTTTTTGACTTCACTGTTGCTCTGTATTTTTGATGACAAAAGTAACAAAAACATCATCTTTTTTGTTATTTTAAGTCTATAATTTCATGAATACAAAAAACAGGAAAAATGAAAATGCTAGGCTTAAGTAACAAGTTATCATAACTAGCGCACTACAGAGTAGCAAAATGTGGCATATTGTTGATTAAACTGAATTATATTTAAATACAATTATATTTAAAGTACATTTAGAACTCCATTACAAGGCTCCAATATATTTTTCAGTTTCACTCAGATTGTTTTGGTCAAAAATTACTTAAAAATGTCTGCTTTGATAATAAGTTCTGGACTGAACTATATACAGTAGCCTCAGCAAAGTACTGACATGCTATATGAAATGTTCCAAAATCTGTTAAAATTAATATGAAACTGTAGACATGAAAAAGACTATTTAATTCAGAAGCAAAGAGCAGTTGAAAAGAGAATTCCATGGAGTTAGTTTTATATTTCCAGAGAGGGATTTGCAGGAGATCAGTTTTGTAACAAGAATGGTCTGAACAAGGTGAAAGCAGAAAAATGCTGCATGAGTTTCTGTAATGCACTTCAAAGGTATTGTTTGTTTTTTGGTTCAAACATCAGATTCCCCAGTTTGTATGGCAGCTTTTCTGTTACTGTCCGAATTAGTATCCGTCAAAGCCATTTCAAAAATCATACCCACCTTTCTATTATCCTGGGAGTAGTAAATGAGCAAACAATGGGGTGATTTTAAAAACAGAGTGAGACAAGACAGAGATCACCTGAATCGCATGACTGTGACATCGTCTGGGTTATTTTCTGTGTCTGTGTGAAAAGAGTGGAAAATGTTCATTCCCTCCAAGAAGCAAAGCAAACCTGCCTGTTAGCTCTGAATGCATAATTGGCTTTAGTGTCAGTGATCTGGTTAGAGCCATTGATTTTATGGAAGTGAAGAGAGTTTTGCACTGAAACTACTGAAAAAAATTTGCACTTTAGGGTCAGACAGCTCATACTGTTAATAGGAGTTCAATGCTGTTTAATGACTATAGCTAACATTTGTTGGGCTCAGTGTTTGACACACATTTAGTGCTTTAATCAGTGACAGCTGATAGGCCAACACACTGATGGCTTTGAGTGGAAAATGTATCCAACCGGTATGCTTAGAATAATTATATGGAAAAAAAGAAGCTGACAGGGAGTTTTTCAGGAGTAAAGCTTTGTCGCTGAAATCATATTTGATCGGACTTATTGCATTAAAAACAGCCTGCGCATATCCATTGCTGGATATATCTGGAGAACAGTGGATCATTTCCAGGCTTATGCTCCAAAGATGTGAACTTTGCCGTTGCTCTTAGCTGGTGCCACATGCAATCAGTATTATAAAAGTGATGCTTTTAGAATTACTGTATAGATGTAGCCTGTTTTCTATCAAAATACTTAAAGTATTTATATATATGCCCAATGGCCACTGTGCAGTGAGGGGTTTTTTTCAACTGCCTGGTCGTAAGGACTCCTTGAGTTAATGGAAATAATACTTGCCAGAATCAACTGGGCTTAACTTGTCCATTCTTATAAGAGTGTCTGAGGGTTTAAGTTACATTTGGAGGTCCAAACCTTACAAATCATGTGGTGCTTAAATTGAGGATTAAAAATGTCTCAAAACAATGAGTTAAATAGAAGAGAAATAACCAACAATACCTTGGTTTACACTTGTTTTAGTGTACCATCAAACAGACAGCATTCCTGTGTGCACTTCTGGCCAAAACAGCTTACTTGTATTATTTTGGTGTTGGGCTTACCTTCTTTGGTTACACATGGGATGTAGCAGCAGTTCTTTCAAAAAGACAGTTATAAAGAAACAAATGAGACATAAACTGCTATTTATTTTGTTAATAGTTAACGCCTGGATTATATATCCAATGTATAGGTCTTAAAGATTAGTTGTTTGTTTGTTTGTTTTAAAAAAAGGAACAAATAAATAAGTTTTTGATGACTATAATTATAAGTCACAAGACAAAAGAAAGCGAGATCCATGCTGATGAATCATACATAATCAGTGGTTTATGAATTTCAACCATTTTCTTCCTGAGTGGTTCCTGATTACCTCAGAACAGCCCAGTACAGGAAACAGTTCCTCGTTTATTAATAAATACTTCAAAATTAGTTATTGTTTTCAGGCATCCCAGGCTGTCTTACAGGCTCGCTATTAAGCAGTTCATTACTTCATCTTCGTGATTACGTGACTAATGTGTTCCCTCAAAGTGAAGAGGGGGATCATAATACTGAGTACTCAATCGCAACTTGTGCACTGTAGTAACTAGTAATTTTGTGCGCCACACTATGAAGTGTTACTGACATCTATATTAAACACACAGAACCGCTTCTGTTGTCTTTTCCATCTTACTTGGATTAAGTGCTTTTCAGTTTTCAATTTTTGGAAAATGTACTCACAAGCATGGCACACAATCTATGAAGCAATGTGATTGCCTATTTTGGAGGAGCAGGTTTTGCACCTGTGTCCATCATGTACTTTTTCATTTAAGGCTTTAGTTTGAGTCACAGCGAGACCGTTGGGCTCTGAATCAGCTTTGCTCTGAATGTCACGGGATCTTCTATCACCATGTTTCCACATTATGGATTACACACTGTAATTTTAAGGTAACAGGAGCTGCAGCTCTGTTCAGTTTTCTCAGCTTCACGTTTAGATGCGTATGGCTCACAGACCACAGAACGCACACAGCCACAAGACTTTGTCTCAAATTCATGTCAAGAACCAGATATTTTCAAAGACATGAAACATGTCAGGGTAAATTTTAAGGATGTGGGGAATTATTCTTATTTTTTAATGATATGATCTATAGTAAGAACACTAAACCTGAAGAGAAGTTGGGAGGGCAGGAGCTCTAAAGTCATACTGCAATTGCGGATATCTTTTAAAGAACTTTGCCTGATATGATTTTACACATTGAACCTTGATAGATTCAAGTAGCAGTAAAGACTTAAAGACGTGCATAATTTGCAAAATAATGAGCATATACTACATTTGAGGAGATTTTGAGCATTCTATTTTGAATTTCTGGTGATTTTTGTCAATTTATGGTGGAAAAAAACGTAGTTTATTAGGATGGGCTGGGTTTGTGTGTCCTTCCTTCACAAATCCAGCCCTGTACAAAGCGAAAGTCTAAGTGAAGTTAAAAAAAAGTGAAAAAATAAAAAATAAATAGCATTTTGTTAGTTTCTTTTACACTGTAAGCCACTAAAGAGAGTCCAAGTCTGGATCTTAAGACAGGCCTCAGTGCGAGCTAAATAGTACCAGATCCAGCTTGTAAATCATCTGAAACAATTTGAAGTGGTTTTACAAATCCATAAACTGGACTTATATCTGCACCTGATGTTTGGAGAGCGTTTATTGAAAAAATTAATCATGACGCAAGCCTTACCTATCAAAAAGGCTGTGGTCTCTTTTTTTTAATCCGACAAGACATAAAAAGAAAATAGGTTTGTACCCTGTGGAAATTTCCACCAAAAAAAAAAGAAAGAAAGAAAGAAAAAGAAAAAGAAAAGAGAAAAAAGCTGTGGTGGGCCCATAAAAATGTGATGGGCTGCACACATGCAAGTCTGATGTAAAACAACCAGAGGCAGAAAGGTTAACATTACATAATGGAAGGTTTGTTTTGTGTGAAGTCTTCTTAACATGCCTTTTGGCGTGATGACAAATAGAAGTTTATTATTGAAGTACACATATTAAATCATTTGGCGCCTTGGTTTTATTGTAACCCAATTGGAGGGGAAAGTGCCATGTTTGACGGACACAGAGTCCTTCCCTGAATTCCCTTTTAATCAACTACAAGTCGAGCGCCTGACTCTGAACATCTCAGTTTAGGAGGAGTTTGTGACTCCTGCGGCTCACCTAGGACCTTTTACCAAAACGCTTTTCACAACGTGCGAGTTGAGCTGTTGTGCTGCTGAGAACTGCGGAGACTTTTTGACGTGCAAAGTCCAGTATCCTGGCAAAGCAAACACTTTCTGGGACATGAGCCAAACGAGCAGACAGTTATTTTGTGCCAAAATCTGGCCAGAGGATAGGAAATCATACACAGGCGACGTCGTGAGCGCTGCCGGTATGGCGCAAAAAACTGAAGAAAGTCGCGTCTATTTCACCAAAACCCCGTCTAGTAGCAGTGCCGGGAGTTTGGCAGAATCCGAGAATGCAAACCTGTACGGATCCGGACACATTATTCCGCTAGCCTGTGACATGGAGAAACGCGGCTGCCAGACAGCTGCTGCTCCTCAGGAGGAGTTAAGCGCTGAGTGCCGAGTGGGCGACAGTCGCTCCTTTTCTGCCTGCGCCACAATCTCAGAAACAGCCAGGGAGCTCTGCAAAGCTGTGTCCGTGTCTCTGGGTCTGGCCATGGAGTCCGGTGACACGAGCGAGGCGCACGTTTCTCTCCCCCCGTGTGCCGCAAATGACCAAATGAGCGCAGAGTATTTATTCGGGGTGGAAGCCGTGCCCGCGAACTGTCCCGGAGCCCCGGCTTCTCTCTCCGAGTACAGGTGTCCCGAGCGAGATGAGCGCCCGCCACACGACCACAAGCAACAGGTGAAAATGTTCAAAAGTTCAGAGACGGCTTTTCATCACCTCACTTCCACGTTGACATCTGTGAACGCGCAAAACTTCACGCTGTGCGAGGTTGATGACATAACTCCGAAAGAGATAGATCATCTGGACATAGCGTGCGCTGCCTCTTGCCCTTACGCCCCAGCTGCGCCGGAGCCTTTGGCACAGTTCGGCCCCGCGGCTGCACAGAGGCAGTGCGGAGCCTACAACCCCGTGGAGGAAGCGGGAGAGGTCGGGGATGCCGCGGAGAACAGGTCGGTGGGTTTTCAGGCAGAACGGTACGGCGTCAAAGTGAAATCTGAGGGAAGTGCGTCTGCAGGGGCGTTGTGGGTCAGCAGGCCTAATTACAGCTTCGGCGACAAGTACAACTCGCAGTTTTGGGGGTCGAGGCAGTGCATGAACGTGCAGAGCTCGGGAGCGAACTCCGCGTTCATATGCAATCCATATGACGGGACCGTAATGCACCGTGAACAGTGGTACCCTGGCGGGATGCTGAGGACGCCTTATCCCAACTCCAACTACATTAAGGGTGAGGTCGGCGAATGGCTGGATGTCACTTACAACGACACCAGGTGAGCTTTAGTTGGCCGGTAATAGTAATTTCACGTGATTACAATATAAATATATATCTCATATCGCGATATAATCAAAGGTTGAAAGGTTCTAGGTGTAATTGCGAGCCAAAAGATCTACTTTATATACATATTCAAACTCAGGACCACAGGTTGACCCTCTGTCCCCGTGTTAGGGGGGTTGAGGGTCTGTCTCTGACCAGGATTAGATCACCAATCCACAGACTGACAAACAGCAAAAGGCAACATGTTCTCTCAACTTCACTACAACACGTATCAGTTTCTTTACTTCTTAAAGACAGCTGTTTGTGGTGTGTGTGTGTGTGTGTGTGTTTTCTTTTTTCTTTGTTGTTGTTGTTGCTGTTGCTGATTTATTGATGCAGGAAACATTTATCCCACACTTGTTTTTTTCCGGTTCCAAGCCAAAGTGGCAAACTGAACAGACTGTTTTTAAAAAAATTCCCTGCTGAGAAAATGTCTAGGCAGAAGTTTCAGGCTCCAATCTAGAAATACACCTGCTTCACATATTTGGCAATTTTACAGTAACCCAGAGTTGCTGATTTTATACACTGTGTGAAAGTCTAACTTTTTAAAAAGACAATAATTGAAGTATATCAAACTGATTATAGCTACAGCAAAACTAGAAAACGACATCAAAGCGATATATGGAAACATTTTACCAACCCCTTTCCTCCAAACATTTGTAATGAATAAAGTGTGATTCCATTCTTAATAAAAAAAAATTCTGAATAAAGTAAATGAAAAGAAAAATCAATGAGATGTGTTGTATGTATTCAGATGATAGTGGATGCATTCATTTCATAAGGTCAGATGAGGACACGGAATAAACTTGAAGCAAAAGAAGGAAAAAAAAAACACTGCTTGACTTTTTCTTCAAGTGAGTGTTGTTTGTTCTTTGACTATTGTAAATGTTAGTTTACACGATTGTGAATGCTGACAAGAAAGATGAGGCGATTTATAGACAAACATTTGTATTACCCGACAGTGACCTTGGGAGCTGCCATCTGCCTACCTGAAAATAAGATTTAGTCCAACTTAATTTACCCGTGCCACTGGGTGATGTTTTTGTGTTGTTTCACATCAGCTTGGCTCTGGCTAAACATTCAAAGATAGTGTGATAAAGAGCTGCAGACAGTCTGGTTTAAGTGAGAAGATTTCTATGTGGCACGAAAGTGGGAATAATTAACAACACAAGTTAGCCAAAAAAAAAAACCAAATCAAACCACACGCACAGTTGGTGCTTTTCTAGTTTTGAATGTTTTTGATTGTGTTAGTTTCTTAAAATCTCTCAACACATTTTAATTCAGACTATTAAGTGTTAATTTGGCCCAAATGAAAACAAAGCACACAAAGTGTGACAGCCATCGTGTGATGTGCACGCCACACAGAGATGTTGTCTTCTGGTGTTGTGCAGATCTTTCTCAAACCGCCTGTGAATTCACCTGGGTGAATGATTGTTAGTGCAGTCAGTAATGGGACACTGTTTTCTTTGGCTCTTAGTGTTTAGTACCGCATAGCTGTCTACACAGTGTAAAGTGAATTTCTGTATGAGGGCAGTGCGAAGCTGCTGAGAGGAGGTGTAGCAGCGTTTTCTGCCTAATCTACTGAGCAGTCAACCCAGGGAGGTCATTTTTGAAACCATATTATATTTACCCATATTTTTTGTTATCTATAAAAACATTTCCCAGAATTAACTTGTCAGTCTACTTCTCCTTTAACTTTTCATACTTTCACCCAGGAACTAATCCCTGTGTGTATAAAAGGGAAATGGAACGTTGTGTGGATTTTTTTTTTAACATTACTGGGTTTTATTTTTGTTCCACTTTCTCACTTCTAATGATTATATTGTGATGTATTATTGTGAAACATGCCTTATAAACCTAGAGTAGCAAGATTGACTGCTGAAGAAGCCTTGAGGCAGATACTTAATGCCAATGACAATGAAAACAGCTCATTTGATGTTGATGGCGTTGGGTTAGCTCAGGTTTAAAACAATAATTTACGATACTAGAACATGTGTCGTAGATAGATCAAACATGGGAGTGGTCCTTGTGGGGAAATGATTGGAGTTTATTTTCGATAAACACATTAAAAAGGTATTCCTGTATAAAATTGAATAAAATGGGGTCATACATGACCTCACTCGCTCTTTCTAAGCACTAAAACAGCTTGATTGCTCAAGGTTTAAACTGAAAAGTGTCCCAGCCCTTGCATGCTTTACCTTCTGGCAGAAGGTATGCCTTGACTGAATGTTTACCTGTAGCGGAGGCAGTGCAGAGTGGTGGGAAGGTTATTCTCTAAATGTAATTGTTACAGATTATTACTTACCATTTAAAAATGTAACAAGGATTTGCTTCATCAAAGCAGTGTCATCATTTGCTTTCTGATGACTTTTTAAATAGATGATTTAGACTGAAAGATCTTCTACAGGGTTTCCTCAGCTTTGATACCCAGCATTTCACTGCTCATTGTATTTCACTGCTGGTAAACCGGCTTTATTCTGTACAGGGATGTTAGAGCCTTTTATGATTTCAGAAAGGAAATATTGTTGAATTCTAGCACTGAAAGGCATTCTTGGCCACCGGCCTTGGTGAGGTCAGCTCTTTGCAGGCATGGCAGACTCAGGATGTTTAAAGCAATGCACATTGTTTGATTGGCAGGCCTGAAATTGTGTAAATCCAAGCAGCTGAGCGAATCAAAACAACAAAAGGAAAGCACATGGCTGTTAGAACATGAATGTCAGATCTGGAAATTGCAGATCAGCTGGTGGAGATGCCACAGGATTGTGTAGAGGTCTATGAAAAGAATTGGCTATACCTTCTCTTTTGATTTATTACCATAGTCGATATTGTCTTTATATCATCGTGGTCTTAATTGTCAGGTTCTACTTTAGGTTGTGACTACCACACATATACAGACACACACACACACACACACACACACACACACACACACACACACACACACACACACACACACACACAAGTACTAATGCACTATATACAACACACACATGCATGAATA
>VUQG01011754.1:10129-28491 GCA_015106755.1 Etia nguti
TTTTTTGCAGATGAGCATATTTAAATCCACAAAAGCTTCTAAGTCTTAATACTAGTATAAACTACTATAATTAAAAATAGACTATCCCATAAACCTTCCAGCAATCTTGTAAGACTTTCAAGATAGGGAGATTTAGCAAAAAAGCCTCTGGGTTACTTTTGTGTTGGTAAAGACGACATAAGCTCCACCGTGGAGTCACTTTATGAGGATAATATGAAACTCTGCAGTGGCGAATGATGCAAATGAGGCACAAAATCTTCAGATGTTTCTCATGTTCTTCATCTGATCCGGAGCACAGTTCAGCAAAAAAAACTGACTGTTTATGGAGTACAAAGTGTTAGAAGTTGCAAGACTTCACTGTTTTTGTCTCTGCATTGAGGCAGAGTGCTGCAGTTTTCTGAGTCTTCATGAAGCCTCGGGGTGTTGGGACTGCAGTTGGGAACTTCAAACATTTTTAGGGTAACTGTAAGACCAGACAGTTCACACAAGAAAGGTGTACATTTGGCAAAGCTTGCTTTCCACAGGGGTTAGAGAGGCTCAACCGGGTCTGTCAAGAAACTCGGCTGGAGTTCCCGAGGCTCCTGCTATCGTGGCAAGGGTCAGTTTTAAGCATCGGTACATCAAAAACTGCCTTCCCAGCGTTGTTGTAACGGCATGGGGCTTAAAAATGGCACACCGGCTTAGCCTTGAAAGTGAGCCTCTTTTCTTCCTGCGTCTTTTTTTAAACTAAAAAGAGGCACAACATCTGTGGTACAGAAAGACTGTTCCGTCAAGCCTTGTTTTGGTGCTAATTAGTCCAATTAGCCTTCCCCATCTCACACAGTTTTAAACAAAGACGAGCGGCAGCTCTGCTCGGCTTAACCAGCCCTGCAGTTTGATGTGTGGTAGTGCTGGAAAGCTGCAGAAGCCTCTAGTTACAGACACAGATGCGGGCTACTTTAAACAGTTTCGGGGCATCCTTCCTTCAGAGGATAACGCCGCATCCTGCCATGTCTTTTGAAATATCATATGCATGTCCCTTTAGCAAGATTTTAACACAGACACACGGTCGTGTGCATTAGTAGTCAGGCAGCAGTGTGAAGGTAAAATTCCCACAGCCGTAATTTTATGATTAGCAATGCTGAAGGGCATGTTCCATATTGGTCGGCTGTACTGTGAGATAACAAATTTCATGAGGAGGTGTAAATGAACCAGTTAGATACAGTTCAACAGAGAACTACAAGGAAATTAGTTATTCTGAACACAAGAAGAATAATCATTCCTCAACAGCAGCCTGTTCGCAGAGGCAGTTTATCATCACGAATCGACCCACATCTTCTCTCAGTCCTTCCTCTTTTATGAATAATACTAATTATACAAATTGCAATTTAGACAGATATTATAATTATGTGGCAAGATAGTGATATCTGACGGTCCCCTCCCTCAACCATTATTTGTACCTTCCAATGACAGAGAGAACAGCACAAGAAAACAACACCTGAATTTTTCAAATATTTCCTCTTCGGGGCAGAGCAGCAGTAATAATTCACTGGTTTTTGCAACAGAAAACAAGATTTCTGTAGTGGTTTCACCAAATTCCCGTGTTTTTTTGTTTTTTTTTTATCCCATGAGGAAATGATACATTCAGATGTTTTTATTTTCGTTCGATGCACTTGTAGAAGCAGTCTGAGAAAGAGAAAGAAAACATTCTTTAGACCAGGCGGCTGAGATGAAGATGTACATCAAAGCCTAAAACCAGGAATCTGTTTCTGTTCCTTTAGTTGTTTCAGTCTGTTTTAATTGTTGTAAATCGTGCGTTTCAAAGCCACTATGTTTAGAGATTTAATCTAATTACACTGTTGTACCATGTCTTCGATTTGTTGAAAGGGCTGCGCCAATGAAATATGCATCCCATGTGTTGCTTGTACTGATCTAATGCGAGATCTCTGCTGGCGTGCTTTGGTTTGTGTCAGACATCTAATATCCACCCACTTTCTCAACCAATTCAGGGTCATGGTGAGAACAGGGTGGGGTGGGGGTCACAGGGAGACAGGCACACTCATACCTACGTCCAGTTTAGAATCACCAGTTGCCCTACATGCATCTATCTGGAGAACCCTGAGAGAACATGTAAAGTCCAAATACATCCTGACCAGCCATCAGATTCAAACCCAGTAACCTTCTTAGACATTCTAATATTACTAGTGCATGTAGTGTTTTTAATGAGGTATATGGCATGCAACAACTACACCCACTACCTGCTGCACACATACGCTGTGACCATTGTAGTGAGCACTGTGCATCCTTTATCAGCTAATATGCATGTAAATATTAGGCTTACATTCACCAGAAATTTATTGGATGTATAAACTCTAAGTTATTAAGTCTAAGTTTAGATAGCTTATAAAGGTGATAACATATCAGTGTTATTTTATTTCTGCTGCCCTGTGGCAGTTTTGTAGGTTTAGGGGATTTTTTATGGCATCTACATGATGCCAGGGATTGGAATGAGTACTTCATGTTGTTGCACAGCTTTAATAAGTCTCTTATAACCACACAGCTCACTCAGTAAAAAGATTTGATTGATTTAACATCTCATGTATTGCTTTATCTGGTAGCATGCCCTCGTTCTGCCTTATATTGTATGCATGATTACGATTCGCTCAGTGATACACAGGCTAAAGTAGCTGCCCCCTGTCTTCTTTAACATCGTTTATAATAGCAGAGCAAAACTCTCAGAGGAGCACAACAGAAATCAAACCATAGCGACCCTCTGCCAGTGATCAAAGCCTACCCAGCCCCGACCCAGGAGACGAGAAATAAGGGGGTAAGGAAGAGAGAGGGAGAGATGGTGGGAGCGAGAGAATCCACACGTCTCGGCAAGAGCTACCTGCTTTACATATGAAACACACCTTTCTCCCTTTAATTTCCATGAAATCATGCAGGAAGCAGTTATTGCAAGGGAGGAACGAGGAGGAAGTGATGTGGAACGGCTAGAGGGGCCATTACAGCGAATCCCTCATTACACCCTGGTCACAGCTTTGGAGTATTACCCCTGCGAAAACACACTCTCACCCCTGGGTGGATAAGTCAAACAGAGAGTAGATTGTCTCACCTTCTTTCTTCTCTTTGTGGCGTGTCTGCGGTAGGGTTAAACTTATCAGCATATGCAGCTTTAAAGAGCAGGGCCAAAGAATTGTGTGTTGTATTCCCGTCTGTCTATGAATGAAGAGACTGATCCTTATTTTTGTACTTTCTATATAATATCGCTGTCGTGCTGATCAGTAATCGGAGATCATAAGTTATCACTTCTACAGCTTTTCATTTGAAAGCATATTATTGTTCTTCCAGATTATAATACTGTGCCATTTTGAAGATTAACTATGGAACTGTGTGGGTGTTAGTGAGGTTTCATGGATATTTAAGACGCATATTGGCACAAATGAATATTTAATTTACTTTGTGGTCATCAATATTTGATAAGACGTAATTTGGGACAGTCTCTTGTGAAATGAAGGAGTGATCAGTGGTTCTTTCTTCATCCATTTGTTAATTCTCTCAGTGTGCTACATCACTTAACTTCCTGTCCAGGGATTAAAGAAAGAGGAGGCACATAGTAAATCTATTAAGACTTTAATTTTTGTAATGCTTTTAAATACATTGTGGAGAGAAACATTTGCACAAATAAGTTACAAATAGACGTACAAGCAAACACTTTGTTTTGTCTCACATTTTCAGAATAAGGTATTTATAGCAGCAACTAAACCACAGTCACCTGAAACACTCCAGTGCTTTCAGTCAACGTTTTAAACTCAGTTTAAAACAGAATTATTAAACCTTGGCTTAATTAAATTAGTCAACAGTCTCTGGGGTGTTTCAGGAAAGTCTGCACCACTGATCGGAAGTAAATAAGAAACAGGGAAAAGACTGTTGTCAGCCCTAAAGCAGAGGAAGTCACAGGAGGTAGCATCTTACTCTCCTGCCAATCTATTTTTTCTTTTCTTTTTTCTTTTTTTTTTCTTTGCAGCAGGCAATGCTTATTGATCGCTATGATTATCATAGCCATCCATCCACATTTAGCTGCATTTTCATAGTCTCTGTGCTGAAAGCTGTAAAAGAACTGCTTCAGCATAAAGCTGTTGCACTGAGCTGAAGGTTTGCCGATGCACAGATTATCTTATCCCGATAACTCACTGTGGCTGGCTTTATCACTACAGTAAGAGGAAGACGGGCCACAACAACACATTGCCTACATAGAAACAACAAGACAAGAACGTACAGTAGTATGAAGTTAGAGTTCGAGTTTCTGTGCCGTCTACATGAATCAAATTGCACTCACTGCTTCACTTTCATTGAAGGGAACAAACGCGTTTTTTAGATATAATGATAACATAAAAGAAGAACTCTGGGTTACTTATCAAATAATCGAAATGCTCTAGACAGGACTTAGACAATCAGAGCTCTCCAATGTGATTGATGGGACATGCAGCCAATTAAGGGCCTAGAATAAATTTATGTAGACGGGATCATGTATCTGAATTACATTCATCTGGTACAGCAGAGGTTAATGGCAGCTAACCTCTGTCAGATTTTTTTTTCATTAATATCATTATGGTAAGTGGGGTTGAGAATGGACGTAACTCACTGAAAGTGTATTATGCAAACAAATAATGTACCCACTACTGCACGACCAGAAAATCGTGTAGAAGTTTGAGCCAAGATTACTGTCACCCGTAAGAAAATGTGCGTATCGGCTCTGACTGACAGGCTCACCTGGTCGCGTGATATGTTTCATTCCTTAAATACAGTATTTTGTGCTAACGCTACAATACATTTTCTCTTAATAATAATGGTCCATTTGTATATTGAAATATGCACCAAACATTTAATATTCTTAGCAATAAATTGGAGGAATTCATTTGCAGTAAGTGAACAGGTGTGGCCTTGGTGTTGGGTTATAAATTGTGCTAAATCTGGCTTTTGCTAGTAGCAGGAAAAGCACGGAGGAGCAGGCCAGACACTGTTGGGGGTTAATCAGGGAACAAAATGACCACCTGTTTTTGCAAAGTGATGAGGAAAGTCTCACTCGGCTGATTGGTGCATTTGTACGGGGACTATTTTTGGGGTGGCCTACTGATTGCTCTCCTGGAGGATGGCGGCTTGAACAAGGTAATGTGGTTGTTCTGATGATTACACAGGATAACTACACTGGAGTTACTGCCCGCTGGCAGAGGGACCACAATTAAATGTCTGCTTTAGGAAGTGGACACTTACTGTAAATCCGCGGCCTCTCTTCTGTGTTTTTCACGTGTATCCTCTCACAGATCAGTCATGCCACACACAAGCAGGCACGCTTAATCGCAAACAAACAAATAACTACAAGTGCTTTGGCTCGAATGCTGATAAATACACCTGGAAGCATTGTATGTGGACACATACAGACAAGAGCAGCCATGTGTGCACTCGCATAGTCAGTCATATGGAAAGCACACATATACACACACACACAGATCACACTTTCACACAAGCATGTGCGCACACTTCCTGCGTGTGGCTTCTGCCAGCTTTCTCCCCCTGCATGCCGACTGTGTGTCTGGCATCGGGGTTAAGGTCTGGAGCCACACACAAGCTGTGCGCTCTGCCTGGCTTTTACACACTCTGAATGGGCTTTATGAATGGCTAGGACTCAATGACTGAGTCAACACCAGGGGCCACACTCAACCCAATCCGACAGCGGGTTTTGGAGATAAGTCAGAAACAACATTCTCCCAGCACAGCCAGGAAGCATGTTTAAATTAATATGCCACCAGGTTTTCTTTTGTTTTGCACTGCAAACATTGTGCTGTGGAGTGTGTCAATCCACAGATGTGTGGCTTGTTTGCCATTTCTGGCTGAGCCCAAGTGCTTTTAAACAACACTACGAGTGTCCATAGGGTGCAAGTGTGCACATGTGTTTGTGTTCTCATTGTCCCGTCAAAGCTGCTGGATCCGATCGCTGCAATGAATCCAGCTCTCGACATTGCGTGGAGCCGGTGACTCTTACAGCTGAACTGACAAATAATGAGTGATCACCCCTCGCAAGTCCTCACCACTGCTCTATCATCAGGTCCAGCACTCGATTGACATTTAGATCTGAATCCAGGCTCAAGTCTGGCTCGACAAAGGGGGCCGCTGGGGGGGTCAGAGGGCGGAGGCCAGATGACAGCGTTTCAAGCCAGTCAGCGGCGTCGAACGGTGTTGGAGCCCGTCGTTTCCGTGACCTCCTGGTGGATGGCAATGGGGAGGTACAGATGGGCGGTGGAGGAGGAAGTGGGACTACCTGGCTTGGGTTTATTACAGCAGGGGATGGAGGAAGCTCCAACAAGAGAGAGGAGCAAAGAGGCGAAAGCAGGGAGTTGTCGTCCTTGTGGTGCTGCTGGGAAGCCTGGGACTGATCATTCTGAATAGGAGAAGGAGAACGGGCTGAGTGGGCAGGAAATTTATGGTCAGACACATTGACGGAGTCTGAAAGAGAGGCAGTACAAAGAATTAGACGATGAAAGCAATGCGAGTGTTAGTCAAAAGGAATTCTTTATTAATTGTGTGAGACTCGCCGACAGAAGTAATGGGCTCATCTAGAATGTCATCAATGGACTGCCGAGGGTCCATCTGTTAGCCAAAGAAAAGGAGAAATACTTCATTTCACAGAACAAAAGAAACTCCTTGTGATCTCCTGTTCATCCAAAGACTTCTGACCTGTGCTTTCTGGATAGCCTCCTGTAGCTCTTCCTCCAAGCTGCGAACGGAGGGTAAGGTCTGAATAGGACTTGCTGTAATCTGCACTGGCAGTTCAAAGTCATTGTCAATTGCATCACATGGCTGGCAGCAAAACACCTGATTAGAAAGAAGAGATAAATTGTTTGACAGGTGGCGTATGCGCATGTTTGAGAAATGTTTCTAGATGGGAGGCTGTTTAGCGTGTCACTGTGCAGAATAATTCATATCCATTTATCCAGGACATTTGTGCTCTGTTTTGTATGTTTACCTGTGTAAACAACACCTCTGCGTGTGCATCTGTTTCTTGCTTCCCTCTAGAGCATCCCGGATCCTGTTGCAGGAACGGATGGAGGGATCCTCCACAAGACTGGTAAAAAAAGATTTTTATAAAGCAGTCACATCATTAAACGATCATTTCTCGTATCAACATCTGTCACACCAGAAATTGGAGTCTGTCTATCCTCACCTCATTGCTGGAACATGTGGAGCGGTCTCTGGGCCTGCTCCTTATTCTCTCCCTCATCTCCAGCTCAACACTCAGCTCCTGCTGCTGTTGCTGCTGCTGCTGCTCCTTCTCAGTTCTCCAGGGAGTCCCACACTGTAGGGGTGAGGAGGATGACATGGGAAGACTGGGACTTGGAGTTCCCGAGGCAGTGCTGGCAGGAGCTAAGAAGACCGTGTTGGTGAGACTGCACGGTTCCCCCGCCAAACTGACTGATGCAGCATTTGTGAAACCATTTGGGACAGTGTTTAGAATTCCATTTGGAACTCTATTTGGGGCGCTGCTGAGAATCCCATTAGGAATTGCCCTATCCTGGATGTAAAGCTGCTGGTTCGGGCTGCTGCTGGGCGAGTCTAGCCCAGAGCTTGAGCTGGAGCCAGGACTCTGGCTGGATGGCAATGAGGGGCAGGGGGTGAGTGGCTCCGGGCTGGTACCCAGCTGACAGAGGGGAGCCGGGGTGAGGCAAGCACTGGGAAGTTGGAAAGGACGAAGACGCTGCAATAGGGCAGGCTTTGTGCCGGAGACAGGAAGGCCGCGCTTACGCAGCTGCTGCCGTAATTCTGACACCTGAGGAAGAAGAAATGGGGGCTACTGTTAGAAAGATACTAGTATAGGTACTTGGTTTCCTTTAACTGTGGATCATTTCTCAAACATTTTAAGCCATTTCAGCATCTCTGTTCTCTGATAAACAAGATTTTCTTACTGTTAAATCAACCAGATTAGCAGGGAGAAGCTCAGGCTTCGATGGAGGGTTTGTGTCCCTAGAGGTGTGGTTGGTTGTGGCAGGAACAGGTTGGGGATTCTGTGGTATGGCTCCCGAAGACTTCAGATCACCAGATTCCCCACTGAAAGAACGACAGAAGCATGAACTCAGCTAAAGATCAGCTGAGTAGGATCATAATAAATTACCCGACACTGTATCAGTCATTAATCTGTTTGTGTACCTGGGTACAACAGTGATCTGTTCTTGTGGTTGTTGCTGCTGCTGCTGCTGGTTCTGGAGGATTTGAAGCTGAAGGAAGACCTGCTGCTGTTTCAGAAGATCAGAATAGGCTGGGTCTAAAGACTGGGTAGGATTAGGGCTCTTCTGTTTGGCTCCCACCCCTGAAAATACGTAAATATTCTGGCTAAACTCAATCACCTTATCACCTGAGCAAACCTTGATCTGACGAATGAGTGTTGCTGTTTAAGTAAGCCAATTATATTGGTACCTCCTGTCCCAGCCCCTCCTCTCTGGTCTGGAGGAATGTACTGATGATATTTGAGTTTCCTCATTTTGGGCTTGGTGTCCCGCGGTTTCCGTGGGCGGGGGAGATGGGTGAAGTTAAGGGAGTGAGGCAGAGTTGAGGTGCAGGGGTTGTTGGGAGGCTGAGCTGTCTATAAAGATACATTTAGAAAACAGTATTTACACATTTAGAGAACACTATAAACCATATAAGAGTAAAAAAAAACAAAAAAACCCAAACGAGTCATTTCACATATGATATCATTAGCTGCACGCTACAAGAAAAGCTACATGAAATGCATAAATGCCTCACAAATCCCCCAGATGACAGCATGCGCAGGCTCCGACATATAACCAAGCTGCTCGTGTGTGAATGCGTTAACCTCTGGGGCAAACACTGAGCTCCCCCAGAAGTGCAAATTGACATTAATGAATGCAGAGCAGTCTACACCAGAGCATTGTTTCTGGAAAAAAAAAAAGCACAGGAGTGACCATCCTGTTAGGTTAAAGACCTCTACATTCTTCTTTTATCTCTCACGTTGTACACCTGCTGTGAGTACCGCTACAGCAAGCACATACACACAGGCGTAAGACGTAAACGCTGCTTCCTGGATGAAAATGTTACATATGACAAAAAGAAAATGATCAAAACACCAAATAGCACCCACATAGGATTTTTGTTAGCTATATGTAGCAAAATGCACATTTTTACACTTTTCTATGTATCATTGTTGGAAATTTAAAAAGTGGACTATAAGTAAAAATAAAGCATGCAAAAGAGAAACAATACAAGCAGAGAGTATTACATGCAAAGTAGCAATATTAGCGACATGACCCAGATTATTCAATTATGAAACTGGTCTGAGGTCAAAGTCCATGGTTTAACCTTTTAGGGTAAAAGGCTTCCAGAAGGGTTAATGTGTTAACAATGATGCAGTTTATGTCTCCCCCTCTCTGTGGATGTTTTATTACATCCATTCCCACATACAGTAAAGATCGGTGGTATATATGACCGCTAGAAGTGTAC
Organism: Etia nguti; assembly: GCA_015106755.1. Taxonomy (NCBI): domain Eukaryota; kingdom Metazoa; phylum Chordata; class Actinopteri; order Cichliformes; family Cichlidae; genus Etia; species Etia nguti. Next base: position 19,619 of record VUQG01011754.1, read on the forward strand.
CAGCAAGAGTGAAAGTTTACAAGATGCTCTGAGACCAGCTGTTACATATGAGGCGTAGCCAGAGGCGGGTGAATTAAAAGTGCTGAGATTTGCATTTGGAGTGACAAAGATGGACAGGATTTTAAAAAGTGAGTACATCAGAGGGACAGCTTAGTTTGGATGGTTGAAGGACAAAGCACGAGAGGTGAGATTAAGTTGGTCTGGACAAGTAGAGAGGGGAGATACTGGGTACACTGTCAGAGGAATGTTGGGAAAGCTGGAGCAGCTGGCCGAGTGGGAAAAAGGCAGAGGCAGAGAGGTTTATAGATGAGATAGGACATGCAGGTGGTTGGCGTGACAGAAGGAGATGCAGACAAAGATGCAGAAGATTGGAGGAAATGGAAACAGATGATCTGCTGTGAATGAGAGCAACCGAAAACAGAAAATAGAAGAAAAAGAAAAAGTGACAGCTGCTCAGCATGTGCCCTTTATGGAGTACAAACTGTTGGAGATGCATGAATTGCATAAGATTTACAGTATTTTTAAAAATAGGGTTTTTTTTCTCATGCTATGTCGTCCGTTTTGTTTTGTGGCTTGTGATAATTTAAGAATTTAAGACAGCAACTCGGAAGTTCAGAATTTTGACTTTTCCACAAACCGTCCTTTTTCAGCACCAAGATGTGCACGGCTTTCCTTCCTTTTTTCATGTAGCTTAAAGCAGTGGGGCTTGTATGTGGAGGAGCATGCATTAACCCCAGCTTACCTTTGGCAGCAGGGGTGTGGTCTGAGAGGTCAGATACATCCCAGTCGGCCTCCCAGTCGTTGCCATGGAGTTTGAGTCACTCAGCTTTACGCTCATAGGTTGTCTGATGCCCTCGGTTCCCGGGAGCACTGCCAAACCAGACTGAAGGCAGAGTATCAGATTATTAGAGCTGACATATGAAGCTATTTATAAACTCAACAGCTACTGAATATATGCTTTAATATGTTTGTCCGCGGTTATATCTGAGAACTCATATTAGACATTTTTTCCAAAATATGTGTGTTTTTATTAAAACTATATACTCAGTGCCATTCCCTCACCTGAGCATGGCAGGGACCGTGGTTGAGGATCGGGACCAGAGCCGAGCAGTCGCTCAGTAATTGGTCACCTGAGAGCCTCTGCAATGAAGAAAAAGCTTGTGATTGGTGAGTGCTGTGCTGCTCCGTGGGTGAGGATGAGGAGGAGATGTCATCTTCGAAGACATCAGCAGTCAGAGGGAAGGAGGCAGGACCTGAGGAAATGAAAAGCAAATGGAAGTGAGGTCAAAAGACAAGGCTGGGGGGGGGAAAAAGTGTGCGGTGGTTCATGCAGATGTGTGTTGACTCACCGTTCTCCAGGGGCGGCGTGCGTTCGAGCTGATGCTCAACAGGTCCAGGCGGGCGCTGGATCCTCTCGGTGAGGTCCTGCACCTGGCGAGCTTTCTTCTGCCTTTGGGCCCCACACGCAGTCCGCTCTACGGGTGGGAGAAAGTGGGAGGGATGGTGCAGATAAATGAGGAGAACGGGACAGATGGGAGATCAGTGGAAAGAGGCAAGACAGGAGAAAGAGAAGCAGCAGGATTTCAGAACATATGCAATGTGAGCGTGCGCAACAGCTTTGCCACAGGCGATCAGTCCCGATTCAAAGCAGCAGAGGCATCAAAAACAAGTAAACACGCCTGCCCATGGGGAAATGTATTCCCTTGGAAATGAACACACACACACGCGCGCGCGCAATCACACAACATTTTTAAAATGTCACAGAAGGACTATTAAGGAAATTAGACAATTTGAAAAGCCAGATGCTATAATCACAGTGCTTTAAAATTAAAAGGCAGGTTAGAAGAGAAGGAGGTGAGTGGCATGATGAGAGAGGGAGATGTCAGTAATAGCAGAAAATGATGACTCTGATTCCTGGATTGACAGGTTTATCACGTGCTGTCAATCCCTGATAAGTCCTGCCGGCTGCATGTGAAGCAGCGTTACAGTGTGCTACAAGGTCACATTTCAGTCTCGCTGACAGCTGATGGAACACAAAGCCCTTTGTGAGATTTACACACTTCACATCTTTGCACTACTACTACTACTGTACAACGGGGAGCGGAGAACAGCACAGATATGATATAACGCAGACAGAGAGAAATGGACAGGAGGGGAAGTGTGTTACAGTGAGCTATGCTGGGAGCATACAGAGCAAAGCAAGGAGGACACAGCAACGTTACTGTGGGCATGGTATCACCTTGTGCAGTTTCAGCGTTCAGACCACCAGGAGGCAACTTCTGAGTGGCACCGTCATCAGTTAGACGCTGCATCAGGAAACAGTGGGTCAAACCAACAGCCAAGGCCCAGAGGAAAGTTGAATAAAACTTTATTGTCAGTGCAGCCTAATGAAATATTATTACACCAGGATTTCCCTCAGAATTATTGCAAGGTGTTGGAAGATTTTCTATTGAAACTAGTAGTGCAAATTAGTTTTCTTTAGGTGAGAAGAGACTTAATAATGAATTATATTTCTTATGTATTCACAGCAGTAACCTGACATTTGGACTCTTACTAATATAATCACCAAGATTCATGAAGGATTAAAAAAAAAGAAGATATTTAGAGGGTTCAAATGTGTTGGATGCTTCAAAATCAGCGTTTTGATGTGAAGTGTGAGAATGTCCTGCTGCTGTATATATGTTTTTTAAAAAAAGAGACAGTATTCAACTCACCAGAGCTTCACTCTGGTCTTTCTCAGCTTTTTGAGGCGGACATGTGGATTTCAGCCCTGTTCCAATCAGACAGACTTGCGGTTAAAGATGAAATGTGACAAAGCAGAGTTTGTTTTTTTTTAAAAAGGATGATTTGTTTTTCTTAATCCAAACTCTCATATTAGAGTTTTTCAGAGAACAGTAGCCTAGAAGAATAGAAACTCAGGTGATAGGGTGCATCAACAAAGCAGCGTCAGCTTTCAAATGATCCTTCCAAGTTACAGCATGAAGCATCTCAGACACTCTTTTGTGTTGGCAGGCTTCAAAAACTGAGCAACCTGCAGCCAGGAGGGAAGTGAAGCAAGGTGCCTGCCTGTCGGATGGGGATTGTTTTTGTCTGTTTTTTAATACATTTCTGCACTCGGCACTTTGAATTTTGTGCATGACACAATTTATTTATGCTCACATCTTCAGATAATGATTGTTGATTGTTCCAGCTTTATATATTTATCCTTGTCTTAATTGAGTGTGAACTTTTCCCCTTTCTAATAAAGTGCATATCTACTGACAGCAATAGACTTTTTAAAGTAAAAATAAAAATGTGCTTTTACATATGGAGTAATATCTACATTTGCCAGCCACTTTTTTTTAGGTACACATACTCAGCTGCATGCTAATGCAAATATATAATGATCCAGTGGTATTGCAGCAACTAAATGCATATAAGTTTCCTTTGTAAGTTCAAACTGACCATCAGAATGAGGAAGTCCCTGATGAGCTGGTGTGAGTATTTCAGAAACTGCTGATCTGCTGGTATTTTACTGGACAACCATCTCTATAGTTTACAGAGACTGGTCTAAAAAGGAGAAACTATCCAGTGAGTGGCAGTTCTCTGGGTCTCAATTTCTGCTGCCACATTCAGATGATAGGATCAGAATTTGGCATAAACAACATGAAAGTATGGATCCATCCTGACTCGTATCAGTGGCTCAGACTGATGGTGGTGTAATGGTGTGGAGGATATTTTCTTGGCGCACTTTTGAGCTAAATAGCAACAGAGCATTGTTTAAATCCCACAGCCTAGCTGAGTATCGTTGCTGACCATTTCAACCGAGTACTAGCAAAGTGTATTTAGTAAAGTAGCTGGTATATATTTTTTATCATGTTTGTGGTATAAAAATACTCTTTATTTTCTTATTTTATCCATTGCGTTTTTTGGTAATGTTGGAATTATTCACCTAGATAAAATACAACAATATTAAAATTGAGGTAGACTGCAAAAAAATAAAGTACCCTTTCAATATATAGTAATTTAAAAAGTCTGAATGGGAACTAAATGCTCACACCTCCTTTTAACTGTGTTTTTAGGCTTTAGAAAAACAAATCAATTCATCTGATTAATTACTTATCCAAGGGGAGGGCTCAAGCCTAGCCTAACCATAATGGGGTGAAAGGCAGGTTACAACCAGGCCAGGTCACCAATTTGTCTAAAGGCTAAGAAATACCCCCCCAAAAAATGTATGTGTTGATTTATTTATTTTGTTTTGTTGTTGTTTTTTAGACCAGATCAGGTGAGTAGTATAAAGAGCAGTGGAAAATCTGAAACCAAGATCCAGTAAAACAAAGGGTTAAACTGAGGACTTTAACCTAAGAGGGTGGGTTTCATATCCTATGTGAAGTCAGTGTTTACTTGTATTTACTTATTCATGTGTCTAAATTTCTGATTACTCCAGATCAAACCTAGAGCCTTATTTAAGTTTTGTAGATTAATGTACAAAAAAAGGTTTTTAAATATATAAATAAATTCAGCATTAATCCAACTATTTTGCTGTTACTAAAAACGAAAAGGTCAGTATAGTAAAATCTAAAAAAAAAAAAAAAAAAAAAAAAAAAAAAAAAGAAAGAAACTGGGCAAATCAATGAGCAATCGCCTTCCACTGAAAAAAAGTGACTTGAAGATCATTAATATGAAATGCACCCTGCAGTCATAGTGTACATGGATCAATCACAATGTTAATGATACACGTAGACTAACCTGAGTCTGCATTGATTTCACTCAGCCTTCGGTTCTGAATCCTCAGCTGCAGGACTGAAAGACAAGATTGAGTTGTGTTACCAAGAAAATGATTAAATATTACACTGATGGAACAGTACATTAGTTTCATTTCATTGAAGGCAAAATTACATATCTGGAATAAGAAATGAGGCTGATGTAGGAAGCTCAGAGTTAAGCAATGCTAGACAGCACGCTCACTGTTAAATGATATGGCCTTCAAACTCATGTTACCCCATGACTTTGCAGTGCTTGTAGATTATATATCTCCTTGAATGCTGGCACGCACATATTATAATACACACACAAACAGGTGAAGCAAGGAAGGGCTGGGCCCGTGACACAAAGTCCCCACCCCCCCACCTCGCATGATACATTTCAGTGAGCATTGAGACCTGAGAGACCTGACAAGGGGAGGGGAGGAGAGGACTGCTCGAGGGGGGGGTTGAGGGCAATAACTATTTATCTCTCAGTATGTCTATTTCTGTTGGTCCCATCCCCCCCTTCAGCTGTCCCGTTCTCTCCACAAGCCTCTCGTGCGTGCCCTCCTCCTCACATCACTCTCATTTGTGCTGCTAACTATACTCTTCCTGCTCTTTCCTGCCTTTCTGACTCTAAAGTTTAAAAGTCTTCAAGATCTGTATTTAAAGCAGCCTTACATATCAGTTCCCCGGGCTGAAAACTTCCCCCGGGGAAGCAGTGTTACGGTAGTTTAACTGTTCCTGAAGGTCCAAATAAATAGAATATAATATATTTTCCCTTTTTGCACCAAAAAGTCAGCAATTCTCTTAAAATCTTTAAATATTTCTGCAGGGACGCTCCAGATGAAGAGCCGACAGCTTTAAAGCTGTGAAAAACAAAGACAAAGAGTTATCAGATACTTTGTTTTACGTGGCCACAAGCTATAAAAAAATCACTGTTATTTTATTCAGTTGGATGTCATCATCTAATATGTGCATGTCCAAGTTCGAATTAAGTGCACTCATAATGCTGGCTGACAAAGGGATCAACAAGTTGAATATAGTGGTAGATAAAATATATTCCTCCAGCTCAGCTATGTGTATATATGCTTTCTAACAGAGCAGCTGCTTATAGAATCACGTTTTCCAGCAGGTGTTTGCACACCTAGGGGACTGTCTGTGTCATTTTCTCGCCGTTCCATTTTGCCAGCCGTTTACGACAGCTGCGTTGGAACTCAGCAGCAGCCGCTGCAACTTGTTGGGGAAACTAGCATCGTGTAGCTTTGGGAAGGGTTGCCTAATGCTGTTTGTCACAGACTGCTGGCTGCCTCCTGAACGGTTCACTGTTAGGTTATTATCACACCTATCACTGACAATGATATTTACATTTTGGTAGGAATGCATGAAGACATCATTCTTCTTTAAACTCAGGCCATTTGTGCCTATTTTACATTTGGGATTTCTGCTTTTGGGCAAACCCTTAATCGCTGATTTGATGTGGACGAGAGTCAGACAAAAGGTTTTGTGCACCTCTTCCTACTTTAGCAATATTAGAACCAACATCTGAGGATAATTGTGCGGTCGTTTGCTTTTGCTGCTTCACAACTGTCAGTCATGTCTGATCAAACCACACTCACCATCATCGTGAAGCAGCTTAGCCGAGCTTTTCACTGTTACATTTTAACGTAATAATAATCATAATAATAATGGTAACTCTGAGGGAGGGGGTGCGGGGGGTTTATAGGTAAGGTCTGATTGTTCGTCATTTGGACATGAATTATAATGAGACATAGATTTGACATCTGGTTATCAGAACCTACAAATAATGAGGACTTTTCTGGTAAAAACTCACTGTCAGTTGTTTTGTTTTGTTTTTTTTCCATAAGCACAACAAACCAGCCTGTGTCCTGATTGAAGTGTCAGACAGTAACATTCAGAGATCTTTATCCTCAGGGTCAGCTGATTTACTTCTGTTCAAGACATCTCCATATGTCTGCCTGTAGGGAGCAATCACTAAATCCATTCGCCATGATCAATAACCTTCACTGGATTGATCACATGATCTACAGCGTGAATGACGAGCCAATAATCTTCGCAAACACTTCAACTCAAAATATTGATGATCATGCATGTGTGCCTGAGATGAAAAGCCATTGTTGTGGGAAAATGAGTCCTTCTCTCCTTTAATTGGCATGAGCTCAAATCCTCACCTGAGCGGAACTTGTTCCGGATGAGAAGCGACCTCTCGGAGGCCAGCAGTGTCATGGTGGAGGGGGGGAGCGACGCTGGGGGCACGAGAGAGAGGAAGTGGAGCAGAGAGAAAGAGGAAATTCCTGGTGTCACCCTACCAGGAGGAATGGACTCCTCTCCTTCTGTCTCTCACTGTTGGGAATGCAGAAGAGCGGAGGAAGCAGAGGAGAGAGGGAGACAGATGCTTGTTAATCCACTGATAGACACAAACAAATATTGATAGAGGCACACAAACCATAGCGGAAATAGAGACGAAAAGCTTCTCAGACCTACATGCAGACTGAACTTTATGGTTAGCCGCTCTGGCAACAGCAGGCCTCCCTATAGACAGCCTGTCATAATCACACAGAGAGTCACAAGGCCCACCCACAGAGACAGAACTAACGACACAGAGAATTAAACAGACGGGAGGCTTTTAGAGAGAGACAGGGCAAGGAGCCAGACGAAGAAGACTAGAAGAAAAAGTCGAGTTCACGTGAGTGAGGGAGACAGAAACCCCAGCAGATACTTGGACATCAGGGCAGGAGGACACTGATTGTGACAGACAAACACGAACTCGCAACACCTACAGCATGGCGCCGGGGACGGCAGACCAAAAATGTGCCTTCCACTAAAAAGAAGATGAGCTGACTCTGAAATAGAGAGAGAGCTGGGAATCTACATGAGCTGCATTAGTGCACACACACACAACCTATTAACAATATTGATTTGAACTGGCCAGCCACAAAACACCCAAAGGAAGCTTGTTTGAAGGGACTCTACAAACACACACACACGCTGTGGAATAGCTGAGGTTATGCATACTAAATCACCGCAGAGCTCTTCCTATTCCCAATCCGATAAATGCACACACTTCACTTATTTACAGCCTAAAGAGTCCAAAAGAAGGCCTCTCGTTCATTAATGCAATCAAATAACAAGCAATTGATTGAGATTTCACGTCTGGCACAGGCATTTTTTCACAGCAGGGTGCTGAGTCACAAGGAGGAACTGAAAAACACCAAGAGAATAAAAGCAAGAGAATGAAAGAGAATACTTACAGGAAAAGAGAGAATTGAGTCCCTCGGGGGAAATTGGAGTGGATTTAAGATTAAATTGAGAGAGGTGCGAGATGGAGGAAGAGAGGGAAAGAGAGAACTTCGTAGTGCGTTTAATGACGATTTCTTTCTTTCATGTTCTTTTCATATCCTTAGTTGTTTTGTTTTTTTCCTGAAGGTGAAACGCAAGGAGGGAAAGGATCTGCGGTTCCTTCGTCCTCCTTCCGATAGAAGTTCACCCTCTCTACCTCTGCCACGCTCTCTCTGCCCCTCTCCCCCCCGTCTGCCCCAAAGCATCCTGGATCATCAGTGCCAACTGTGAGCGACTGTCAAACTTCACCCCTCCCCTGCAGTGACCTCATCCCCACTAACCCCCCCACCCCTCTCTTTTTGCTTGGAGCAATTTACCCCCTTGACATCTGCAGACTGACAGAGTGAGGAACAGATTACAGGACAATAAGTACTTCTGTGTTTGTTGCACTTGATTTTAACATAGAAGAGGTTAGAGCAGTCGATTTAATGTTAGGAGCTGGACTGTCGCATGATGTGATGATAGAAAAGTGTAAGCAGGATTTCTTTAAGAAAGGGGGGGGGGGCAGTTTATTATAAAGCAGCTAGAAAAAAAGAGTGTTTTGGACTCCCTTCAAGTCATGTACTGGTTCACGGCTGCAGGCTCATATGCTCCTGTCAGGACACCTTTAGGTCACCCCCCTTAAAGTGATTTACTGTTCTGTGTATGTGCAAGTGTGTGTGTGTGTGTGTGTGTGTGTGTGTGTGTGTGTGTGTGTGTGTAGGATGTGTGTGTGTATATATGTGTGGCTAATGCTGCAGAGGGGAGGGGGAAAAAGTGGGGGAAGTGAGGTTGTAGCAGAGACACCTG
>VUQG01011754.1:28810-53737 GCA_015106755.1 Etia nguti
TTCAGCAGGTCATGGAGAGGAAGGGAGGCAGAGAGGGGAGGTACAGAGGCGGAGGCAGAGGCGACGGGTAAAAGCTGGTAAGGAAAGGAGGCCGCCACACATGACGGAAGTCTTACTGGTGAGGACAGGAAGCGTGGTGACAGAGAGACAGTGGGTCGAAGCTCTTTTTATCTGATGTGGAGAGAAAGACACCAACACGGAGATCCACTAATCAGAGAACACGGAGCAGAGATAGCACTGCATGGGCCAATTACGGTTGCCATGGAACAAAATGGAACAACTAATGGAAGACAAAATGAATGGGAACCTTAATTTAATAGATGGTTAGAGACAGAGCGCTCTTTCAGGTGCCATTTGCACAGTACGTCTGTGTTTCTCATCATTATAAAATCTCACCTTTGGCAGCTTTTCCTCTCATGCCCTGTAAAAAGCATTTTACACACTGCTTCGACACACCAATACACATATATATAAACACTGACAGCATGCCATGTTATTGTAGGGAAGGTGATGTAATTGCTTTTTCCTCTGGTTCCCCCCCCCCCCAATCACAGCTTCACCCTCTGCTCTGCAGCAGGGACTCCCTCTCTGATTAACACCTGTTACCCTCCTTCTCTGTCACGCACACATATGCACAGACAGACTCCACAGTGTTAATCCTGCACTGTGTCTGGTGAGCGAATTAGCTTGCACGCTGTTAACCCTTCCCTCTTGATATCATATTTCTCTGTGCTATTCTGGGCTTACCCATCGTTTTTATGTGGCCAATGAGCTAAAACTCACTTTGTCTATCATTTGGCTTGTAAGATTCATTCACTGATTTCATATTTTAGTCGTAACCGCCTCCTCAGTCTGTTATATTTGCAGAGCTTGAGTGATGCAGCTCTCAAGAGAGTCGCTGTCTTCTGCCTTTCACCCTGGTGTAAGTATCTCTCCACCATTTGAGAGGCTTGACATAGAGAATGAGCCAGACGTGCAGCACATCCTAAGTGTAAGTGTGCCCTCGCGTGGCTGAACTGTGCAATGACAGTCATATACATTAGATTAAAAAAATAAATAAAAAAAAAAGCTTTCATGGTTTGTTTAGCTTTACATCATTCTGGCTCTCAGTGACAATAATGGGCTGTCTGTGATGCAACAGAGCAGATATACAACAAACATATCAAAGTGCCAAATGTATCAAAGGGAATAAAAAGCTGAGACACACACGTCGAGCTCACTTCATTACATCTGCTGCCTCTCCCTGGTCGTTCATCATTGGATCTATTCTAGTCCGTCTCTCCACTCCTCCTCTACCTTTATCACTTCAATCACTTGGCGATGTGCCTTGTGCCACTCAGAAGGCCTGCTGCCCGTTCCACTTCACGCAGCACAAACACAGCCACACACACACAAGGAAATTTCAAACACACACTCTACAGATTTCTGTCCTCCGTCTGTCTATCATCCATCTGTCTGTCAGTCACTGCACTTTGAAGCTCGGTGCAATCTGGATAGTTAGCAGCCAGCACACACAGAGAAGCGCTCATACTGTACAGTGCACACACATCTCCAGCTGGACTGCTGAGCTCACACATTCAACTGGTTGAATATTCATCATCTCCATCGCGCGCTGAGGACCTTGTAGGCTCAGCAACGCAACAGCCCAGTGGTGTCAATTAAAGGGCTTGAATCTGTTTTGTGTCGAGTTGTTCTTTCGCGTTCTGATATAAGGGCACCGATTTAAGTGAACCCTCGAAGTGACCTTCACAGTAGGTAAGCAGCACTTCAATTGACTTCTTCAACAAAAAACTGAGGAGCTGTTAGGTGGCAGGGTTTTTTATATATATAAAATGGGGGAGATGGGACATCTAGCCTATAGTTTTGAAGTCAACTAATAGTAATATTTTTAAAAATATATACTACGCTCTGTGAAAATAAACTTTCAATAACAATATCTAATTAACCAATCACACTGCATCAAGTCAGTGCATTTAGTCATGTAGACAGGACCTAGATGACCTGCTGAAGTTCAATCTGAGCATCAGCATGTGGAAAAAAGACGATTTAAGGCAACTGTGTGATGCTGTCATGTCAATATGAAGCAAAATATCTGAGGAATGTTTCCAACACCTTGTTGAATCTGTGTCATGAAGACATTTCCACAGGCAAACGGGTACTATCAAGGTGTGCCTAATGAAGTGACTAATAAATGAACACATGAAAATTTTTTCCAGCATTAAAAAGTTTTTTAATTTTGGTTTCCGAGGACAATCATTTCATTTTATGTCATTTTGTTCTCAATCATAAATGTATGTAAGTAAAAAATTTTAACTTGAGTACTTCATCCATCAAGATTTGATGTGTGATTTAAGTGTTCCCTTAATTTCTTTGACAGGGTCGTATTTTTCTGTCTGCCTGCCTGTAAATCATTCTTCCTGTCCATACTGGCAATGAATACATTGCTTCTCGATATTAGGCCGGCAGAAGAGATGGAGTACAAAACATGGTCCTCTTTTGTGCCAAACTGACCTCTAAAACTCTAAAATATGAGGCTTCCTCAGCATGAATTTGTACAAATCCAGCTGATGTTTGCCCTAGTTAAAAGGTTTTTAACACTTTAGCTTCCATGGATGGTGTGTCCTTGCTGGCCTTTGGCAGAAAAGTAGTAATACAAAGAGGGAATTTGGTTCCTGAACATACTGTAAGCCACTTCTTTCATTAAAATTCAGATTTCTGAGTCATATTAATTTCAGCCTAACGTCAGAGCTCTTACAGCGGGCTGTGATTGTGGATTTTGTTCCCCATCTCTACACTGAAGTGCCATTAAGAGGGATCCTCTCACAGGCATGAACAAGGGGAGCAATTACAGTTACTTACAGTCCTAACCCACAATGTGAATGGGGTTTGTTAGCATTGTTACAAGGCAAACTTGAAAATTGTAAACTGAAGCTACACTGATAGCAATGCAATTTCTGCAGAAAATATGGTAATAAAGTGGTATTATTTTTTTCAAAGCAATTATTACCATATTCAGTTTTTATACACCCCTAAACTCGCCTTGTAATTAAAAAAAAAAAAATTCAAAGAGGTAAAGCTAAAACATCTGCTTTTATATGCTCAGCTATCTGTGAGCACAGGGCATTTCACAGGAGTAAATTAACCACTCTTAATAAACTCCTCGGTTAACCTTTGATCCTCACACTCTGCACACCTTTCTCCTTCCACTAACCCTCTGTGAAAGTGAATTTCCCAAACTAAAACACAATGGTGCTCAGCACAAGCCTTTCAGGAGGCCAGCGCTGCTCAAACAGCACAATGGCTGGCGTAGAAATGAAGAATGGGACGCCCATGACGACCCAGTCAGGTCATTTGAGCGATACAGTATTTAATAACTTATCTCCAGCTTACCTCTCTTAGGCTCCATGGCTTAAATGGAGCAGAAAATTGAGAGAGTGCAAAAAACAGAGGCCTGGCTTCCAAACTCAATTACTCCCTGGAGGCTGTCCAAGTGGTCAGCCTGCACACCCAAGCAGATCCACGAATCTTAATGGGGTTTTTTTTTTCCTTAATCATAGGAAATCATGGAAAGCCTCCTCTGTGGAGATTAATCTGGCAAAAATGGATCAAATTAACTAAGAGAAATAACTTTATGCTGTGTAAAGACTTGAAAGGGGAGGCTGTGTTGTGCAATCCACAATGTGATAAATGGTCTGGTTTGTACATAGTGCTTTTCTACTCTACCTGAGCACTCAAAGCATTTTATACAACATGCCTCATTCACCCATTCATACAAGCACTTTTTTCTATGCTTAAGTGCTTTCTGTCTAACATTCATACCCCAGTGGATGCATCGGTGAGCGACTTGGGGTTAGCATGCAGACTGGAGCAGCCAAGAATCGAACCACCAGCCTTCAAACTACCTGCTTTAACTCTTGAGCTAAAATCACCCCCTACACAGCAAGGTGGAAGGAGATAGAGAACAGTAAAACTTTAGGACCCCCAGTCCCAGCTATAATAGCAGAAAGGAAACTGAAAAGTGGACAAATAAAAAAAATAACACCTGGATAAATTTGGCCTTTAGATTTTGCCAGAAAGTAATCAAAAAATGTGACTTAGAGGGAGAAAAAAACATAGCGACTCAGATTTTACCCCCCCAAAAGATGCCAGATTTAAAGTATGGACTAGTAAAGACCTAACAGCCTCCTGTTGCTTTATACACAGAGGAATTTTGCAGAAAAAGAAAAAAAATGGTTTGGAGAGGTTAAATTAAATCATAAGGAGGGGTTTAAAAAAAAGCAGAAACCGATATATTGAATGTCTTCCTATCAACAAACAAGAAAGCAGATATAAAATAATATCGACGCTTTACAACAATTCTTAGAAGTAAGCATCCAACTTATTAAAGACAAATGGAAAAGTGAAGTGAAAATAGTTGTATCTGCAGAAGAATGGGAAAATATTGGGGAATTATGCTTTTCATATCCCTGGAGGCCTTTGAGTGGAAAAATGTTATACGATTTTTTTTTATTAGCGCTGCCCAGAGAAAGCACCAAGGTGTAGGAAGGAATTGTTGGAGGACATGTGGCTCATCAGTGGGTAATCATTGCCATTTATTCTGGGAGTGTTCAAAACTCAGGCTATTTTTGGAGTGAAATCCATTTGATGCTCTGACAGTGAATTTAAGTGCCTCGGCACAAAGATCCAAAATAAAGAAGGCAAATACTGAATGAGAGTATTACCTGTAGGAGGGTAAAAGCCGTCCTTCCCTGACAAAAAAGTGATCAAACACAAACTGAAGATTTGTTAATTTTAATGGGAATATTCTCCTTTTCCCTAAAAGTGCAGCAGGATAAGTTCATGGAACTGTGATCAAAATGGATTGCATTTATCACCCAACTTCAACCAGACTTAGCTTAACTGGAAGCGACAGTTTTATTACCACTGTGATGAAAACTGTGAAGCTTGAAACTTATATCTGAATTGCAACAAGCATAGAGAAAGGATGGGGTGATCTTTTTCTGCTATAGCGTACTATAATTAGTAAAATATTAGAGGAAATGGGGAAACTAATACAATGTAGAGGTTTTTTCTTTTGTTTTTGGCAAAAGTCTGCATTTACCGCTCGACTGTAATAGTTTATGTTATATTACAATTGTCTTAGCAGATTATAATTGAATGGATGTATGACTGAAGCTGTATGCTGGTGTATTTTTGTTTTGTACTGTAGCTTCATACATAAAAAGGAATTTGTTTTTTTGGTTTTTTTTTTAAAAGCGGCGCAGCTGGAGCCCAGGAAGCAGAACTATGTGTTCATTAATTGGAAGGTCAGTGGTTTGATCTCCAGCTCCTCCAGCCTGCAGGTCACAGTGTCCTTACACAGACATACTATACAGACACACAAAACAGTGGGAGCGATATATAAATACAGTCTGTTCATACCATTTAATGTGGAGGAAAAGAAAGAGTAGAAACACAGAGTTATCTTTGTGAAAATTTAATACCAATAAATTAACAATATTCAAAATTTAAACAAAAAAAATCTGAATATAGAGTTTATATTAGAATAACTCAAAAAACATTTGGTCAAACTCTTACAGGATGTGGATTAAATACAGAAGATCAACAGCGGCAACAAAATTAAAAGTAAGCATTTTCATACACAATGTAAAAAAAATAACTTTGAGTTCAAAGAAAACAAGTGCAAATTACTCACAGTGTGTCTGACGGTAAGAAAGATTATATCTTTCATATGAGATAGTGCAGAAGTGCAGCTCTTACAAGTAGTACTCTTTATATACATGACTAGAGCAGAGGATTGTTTAGAGTTCATAAGCTATCTTTCTTTTTCGAGCACTTTAGGGTTTCATCGTGGATTGCATGGGAACGCAACTTCATGAGGGCTTGTTAGCGTTTTAATTAATGTTATGAATTCACACACACACACACGCACAAAGAAAACATGACTTCAAGAATTAGTTTTCCCTTAATTCAAAATCACGTCTGACTTTGAAGGCTGCGTTTTGGCCCTTAAAATGGAATGGGAGTAATATACATTCATATAAATAAATTAACAATAAAAAACACTCAAATAAATATGAAAGTGCTCCCTTCTTTTATTCTTAGTCAATAAAAAGAAAAGACCAGAGTCTAACTGTAGTTAGATATGATCAACAGCACTTCTCCCCTAACTCCCTTTACTTTAAAGTGTTACGTTTCCATCTCAGACTCGGAGTTATCCAAATTAGACACAGTGGAGCTGTACCATTCGGCGCTCTCCTCTTCCTCCTGGACTCCGGACGCACCACCGCCTCCTCCGTCTCCTCGGCTGCCTCCTCTGTCTCTTCTCTCGTTAAGCATTTCCATGGCTACTTGGTGGTAGGGGTGCTTGCGTTTGGTGTGTCGCCGTAGGGTGTTGCGCTCGGCAAAGCGCGTGTGGCAAAGCTGGCATTGGTAGGGCTTCTCTCCGGTGTGCACCCTTTGATGGCGCTGGAGCTCACCTGCCTCCCTGAAGCGCTTGGCACAGATGGGGCACACAAAGTTCCTCTGGCCTGTGTGGATGTGCTTGTGTCTCTGTTTAAAACGAGAGATGAACATCTGAATGACTACTCAAGGGCCTATAAACAACATTTTAAGTGACATTTATATGCAAGTAAAAGGGCTTGTGGGAGGCGGTGAACCAAAAATGAACTATCATGACCCAAAAATCTAATTGATGTATTTTTCCTCTGGTCTGTAATGTTGTTTATTTTTATTTTTTATTTTGGTGAGAATTTGTGATGGCAAATTCTGGAGCTATCCTTTGTAGGGATGTCTGCTTTCTTTTTACCAATAAAGAACTAAAGGGCTTTTTGGTTCTCAAAGCATCAAACTGAAAAAATACATGAGAAATTTCATGTAAAAACTATTTAGTTTCTACTGTCTACATCTGCAAACCAAAAGAAGCAAACAGCTTACTAAAATTATAGCTCAGCTGGTCTGGGTGAAGCCATTAATGTTTAAAGTCTGTCATGCTGACACGAGCAAGAATTATAACAGTTCCTACATGAAATTGCTCATAACAAGGATTTTGGAGTAATCAGCCCATAATTATGAAAAAGAGGCATTACTGCTGAGGTTTCTATGCATCTTTGGTGCTTTGAGCACCACAAGGCAAAGTTTATTTACTGTAGTTCCATTATATCCAGTGGAATACAACTCGGTAAGTCACACCAAAATGATCTAGATAAATAAAAAGTACTACAGGTCCAGGGGAAAGTATGTGTATTTGATTTAGAGGTGAGCTGTTCCTTCAGTGTTTGCTCTCATCTTCGTGGAGCTTCATTGGCTCTTTTAGCTCACTGTGTGAGTTTATAGTATATCTGATAATGTCTGCCTCAGCAGGAGCTGGTATTTGGAGCAAAAATCTCTAAATATCAACTCCATAGCTACTGCTTAACTTCTACATAAGTGTGTAGATTGGCAGCAACTTGACTGTAAGTTTGATATTTTGCCTAAAAAGACAGTAAGATGTCAGATGTTTGATGACAGAGGAGCTGAAACAACTGGTTAGAAAATAAAACTGATTGACAGCTATTTTGAGACTAAACTATAACTTCTAATCATTTTTTAAGTGAGAAAGTCAAATATTATGTTTGCAGATTTTACTGATGTTACCATAAAGAGCCGGACATTGCTGTAATTTTTTTAAGTCGTCTGGAGCAAAGATTCTCAAGGCTTTCTGAAGGTCTTTCAAAGTTTTTTGTTTTTTTTTAATGGAGGCGCCCACAGTGGGCTTGTAGCTTTTGTGTGTGTGTGTGAAAGAGAGATGCATTCAGGTCGACGCGCCATACAAGTTGGTGGCGGTAATGTCCCAGTGGGGCAGCTCACATCTGGAGTGTGTGCATACTGTGGGTATGCTGCAGACCTACAATACGCCCCACTGTGGGCCCCTCTTTGGCTTAGTGTGGGCAGCCCACAGTAATGAAGGTGCTGGGGACTAAACACTATGAAAGGAGTGCATTCTGCTTTCAAAAATGTGCTGCCACTCACACGTCACCCCTACTATTGCTTCCCTTCATTGAAAATCAAATGAATTCTAAATGTTTATCAGTAACATACAACGCCCTGCATGGCTAGGCTCCTGCAGCAGAACTACTGAGACCTTTTAACAGCAGTTGGCCTCTCAGATCACATGATCAGGGTCTCTTACCTGTTCCGTACTCTTATGTTAAATCCGGAGGTGATCAAGCTTTTAAGGTTGTGGCACATAAACGTTGGAACGCCCTTTATCAGCCAATCAGGAGAAGTCATTATTATAGCTAGTTTCTTCTTAATTATCGTCCCATTATTTTTGGCCAAAGTTCACATTTGATGTGTTTATGTAGGAATGATTGCATTTGACTGCGTGTCCATATGCTGGAACATGTATACTTGGCTTTATTCAAACTACGAAGCACTTTGGAACTGTGTGTTTTAAAAAGTTCTATACAAACAAAGCTATTGTTGTTGTGGTTGTTGTTACAAAGAACAGAAAAAAAGGCAGCCAACATCCCAAAAAAATCTTTGAATGTCCTTAAAGAAGCCTGGAAAACTTTGAAGAATAAAGGTAGTGATACCAAATATTAATTTTCAAGCTCATTAGAAATGTAAAAACTGTTTTTCCTTATATGCTGTATTTCCATGTATGTTTGCACATGTTTCAGTAAATCTCTGTGCCCCTTTCCCATTTTCCGAGCATAATATAAAGAAATGAGGAGTGGCTCCGGAGTTTTGACTAACTTTCAGCTGTGGTTTAGTACCAAGCAAGTCAATGCACCAATGTCAAGTTTGTCTCCAGGAAATTGTGGCTAGTGCTTTTCGAATCAATCAGCTAATTGTTCATGAACAATATTTGCACATTTACACACAGTTTAAAGTTTGTTTTTGCTGCTCCCAAGTGGCCAACATATTATTTTGTTATTACTTGTCTTTAGGGTGAAATGATGGTTATGATTAGCTTGTGCTGACCTGCAGATGGCTGGAGCGTTTGAAGGCTTTGCCGCATTGCTGGCAAACATGAGGCTTCTTCTGCGAATGGGTGATGGCATGGCGCTCAAGGTCGGAGAGGTAAAAGAAGACCCTCGGGCACAGCTGGCAGTAAAGCACCCTTCGGGAGCCCGCGGTGTTGGGTGACTGTTCTGGAGAGAGTGGATCTAGCGGGTCAAGTTTACCAGGGGATAGGATAGGTCCGATAGAAGGGGAGGTAGGAGCAGCCGTGTTAGAGAAATAAAGATGGTCATCCAGAGGTAAATGTTCAGAGTGAAGGTCTGATTTGGAGTCAGGGGATTGGGCATCTAATTCTGAAGTGGGCTGAGATAAAGAGTCATAGGTCAAACTAGCAGATGGCGGTCTCGGAGACGATGCTGTAAAATTCGATGGCTTGTTGTTTTCATTTGAGACCTCTTGAGCAGATATGGCTTCATTTCCAGGGTTTGATTCAGAGTAACTGATCTGAGTTTGAATGAGAGGAACTGAGCTGTGGTCATCCTGCAGGGCAATAGTGGATGAAGGGACAGTGAGAGACGTGAGAACGGAGCCAGAATTTACGTTACTCACGCCAGACAGGATGACAGGGGGGTTATTGGGGCTGAGTCTGATGACAGGGTGAGACAGTGTAGGAAGAGGCGATCCCAATGTGCTGACCTGACCAGAGGACAGAGGAAGGGAGACCGGAGCTGCGGTCGCAGTAATCTGGGACAGCTGGCCGGTCGAGGAGTCTAGGAGAGCAATAGGGGTGGAGGTAGCGGTGGACTCACCAGAGGAAGAAGGTACAGAGGAAAGGAGAAGAAACATGGAAGTGGAAGCACCATGTGAAGTCTGAGTAACTGAAAGGGGAAGCGAGAGACCGAGTGGAGCAGAGGAGAGGTGAGAAGAGGAGGAGGACAGGAGGAGAACAGGAGCATTGCCTGCAGGATTTGCGACAAGTTGAATGGGTTGTGTGGGGACTGATATCCCAGAGGAAGGGGACAAAACAGAGCCGGCATCCTGAACAGCTTTAATGCTCGACTCTGCAGCCACTGAAGGATTCGAGTTTGTAATCAAACTTGTGAAGACTTCTGGAGCTTTAGCCTGATCATCACCTAGTGATGAAGAATCACTGATAGGGGGTGGTGAGGGGTAAAAATCACTAGAAGGTGCATTTAGTGCATTATCTGTACTTTGGCTGGGACCTGCTAATGGTGCCAAAAGCAATGACTTCTTTCCTTCTACTTCTTCTGAATTAGCATAATCAGACTGAGAATCCTCCAACCTGGAAGCATTGACTTGTGGTACTTTGAGTCCATCCGGATTGAGCGTATACGGAATTCCCTGGTCATCAATGAGAAGAAGGTTTTCAGTGTCACAGTCTATCGAAGAGAGAGAGGTCAAGACAGAGGTAGAAAAGAAAGAGGGAGACAGAAGAGCATCTTCAAAAGTATCTGTGCCATCGTCCTCTTCTACTATGTCTCTGTCTCCTTCTCCCTCATATTCATCCACCTCCATGATCAGAGAGCTCTCACAGCCCGAGTCATCCAAGAAACGTCCGTATCTCCTCTCTCGGCTTTCCCTTTTCTTAGGCAAACTCAGGTCCAGCGGTTCTGTCTGCTCCTCTGTTTCAACCTCATTGAATGTTTTGCAACACTTCAAGTCCATTTCTCGCAAAATTAGAGGAACATTTTTCTCAATTTCCCTCTCTGTAGTTTCCTCTTTAATCCTCGGCTGACTTAAAAACTTAACTGTATTAGCAGTAAAAGGAATTTCCGTCCCATCAATGTGGACAATTTTAACATCCAGAACGTCTCTGTCTTTACACAATTTATCCCGTCTCTCTGCTTCTGTTTCACGGAATGATTCAGCTTCTTCTTTAGTCTTCTGGTAAGTAACTTCCATGATTTCTCCTTCATTTTTAACAGCTGGCACACAGATTTCACGTTTGTTCTGTGATTCAGCAGAGACCAACACGGGTCCCTGAAATTCTGAGAGAGCAAAGTCTTTGGTCAGGGTGATAGCAGAGTTTGTGATTGGCCTCTTGCACCGTGGAGGGACAACAATTTTGATTCTTATTGGCTGGCTGTGCAAAACAGGCACTCCAGACTTTACTGTAATTGGCTGTCTGAGCCCACCAATCTTAGTTGTTTCCTGAGAGGCTGGCTCATAAGTCCCGCCCACCTCTGGCTTTTTCCCATTGATTGATAGAGCATCTTGCCTGATGGTCACTGCTGCCGCGACAGGGCATGGCTGGAGGTTACCTGGTACAGTACTGCGTGCGGTTTCGTCCTTTGGGTCCAGTAAAGTCTCTGTCACTGGCCCTGATCCCTCTCCACACTGGCTGCCATTTTGGACATCCAGGCTGCCACTGGTCAGGACTGAAGCCAACTGAGAATCCATTTTGGGGCATACCTAGTTATATTTCTTTTAAATAAAAGTAAAATAATAGATTAGACACTAAAATAATGACAATTATAATAAAGAAAATGTTCATTTTTAATTATAGCCTTTTGCTTATGCCAGCAGAGGAAAATTATTAAATAAATATCCTTAGTTGGTTGGCTGGGAGAAGAAGAAGAAAAAGTCTGGGGATTATTGGGGTCAACTTTAGTGCGAAATGCCAAAACCCACTAGTGATGTGATATTATAAGCAGCCTGCAGATTATGCACCCTAAATCCTCGGGCCGAAACGATGAGCGACTCGTATGACCCTCTTCCTCAACAGCAAACGTCCTGTCACTTTACATGATCCCA
This sequence comes from Etia nguti, assembly GCA_015106755.1. NCBI lineage: Eukaryota > Metazoa > Chordata > Actinopteri > Cichliformes > Cichlidae > Etia > Etia nguti. The sequence continues at coordinate 40,532 of VUQG01011754.1, forward strand.
AATCTTAGCTCACAATTCCTAATCGACGGATCACCGATAATGAAAAAAACAAAAACGCACCGGAGTACAGAAGGGTCCGAATGATGCGGGTGAAATTTCATTTCCCGGCTTACACTTCTTCCGTCCACATTCATCACACATGATGAAACCTTTCATTATAAAATTCGCATCAGAACATTATTTATACCCGGTTAGGCTCGCAAGAACCAGCCTGTTCTAACCCCTTTCTGCTTATAAACCGAGAAGAACTATCCGCGGAGGACGCCATTACGCACAGTCCTAGGTCCGAAATGCCAACGTTATTATTATTCCGCGTGTGCGCCCTGACGGCTCTCGGACCTGGGACAACGCCGTCGCAAACGCGCGCGTCGGAGTAGAAAAATCCCCCCCATGTATATTTACACACAGTCGTGGCGTGGAGCGGATCCTTCCCCTTGCACCGGAGCTTCCTCGGACCCATAGCCAGCCATTTTAGAGCCGAGGGTCCGAGACACCGCGAGCGCAGCTTTAGGACAAACTTTCCCGGTGAGCTGTCATTTATTCCAGACGTGCTGTCAGAGCCGGCGTAACACGCACCGGACACGCTTTCGATACATTTAAAAACTGTATTTTAAACTATACTCCACCCATACTCTCGCTGCATAGGGACTGGCTTACCCAAGCTGTGGATATTTCCGGAGGACCAAATATGACTGTGCAGTGTAAAGGGTGATGCTGCGAATGCTGAGGGAGGGAGGGGTCAAGGGGAGTTGCTATGGTGTCGCAGCCTACCGGGTCCGACCAGTAGCCATGTTCAGCCTATGAGTACTGTTGAACCTGCAGCCTGCAAAGAAAGGCTCTCTGTGCTCCCAAGAATCAAAGAGAAGGGGGCAAAGCAGGAGAGAGGTAAAGTGGAATCAAACAGGAGGGTTTTATTTGCCATCAAAGAGCTGGAGAGCAAAGCATTTTGACAATATTTTATTTCAAATCTCTCATGTTAAAAACTTACAAGCTTTGAGACTTGATGCGTCGGGCTCAACAGAAGGAAAAAAAGATCACACAGTGAAACATCACAGAGTCGAGCCATTATGAATTAGGCTACATGAAGATATCGTCACGGGTATAGCTGGTACTACTGTATTATAAACGCACACTGTCATGATTGCATATGGATTGCACCTATGGTACGATTTGGTTGAATTACTTCACAGTTATGCCTGCAGTTGAATAGTATTCAGGGCAAAGAGAGAAAAGTTGAGAGCAGTGGTAAAACCCCATGAGGCCAAAAGAAAGACATCTTAGGCTGCTGATCCACAAAAGCTGTGAAATAAAAAAATAAAATAAAATAAAATAAAAAAGTCCCTGCATCTAACAGGAGGTGTACGGAGGGTGTGTGTTTTGGAAGTGTTCATATTGTGGCACAGTGTCTGCCGTGAGCGCTGGGTGGGTCGAGATCAGACGTGCAGGTCATTACTCCACATCGCTGGGCTCGCATGCTTCAATTTCCGAGACCAGCCGATGAGGAAAGAGTTTATACTGCAACCACGTTGGCTCTGAAGAACGATAAGATTGCACAACTATTAGAAACACTTCATGGCATGAACCAGGCCGTTACAGATGTTAGTTACAGATGACAAAGAGCCGGGCACGGCGGGTGGTGCAGGTTTACCAAGGTAGCAGGCTGGTGTCTCCAGCTTTCCGTTAAAGCAGGTCTGGGTTGCGGTGAAGCTGCATTGCTTACGAGGATGTTTGCAGAAGAACGTCACGTTTTTCCCGTGGGGAACCATGGCATCTGTAACATCAAACGGCCAGCGTTTCACGCCACCAATCATCACGCGGCTTCGCTCAGCAGGAATGAGACAACGAGCTGTGAGGATGACCAACAAGGTATGAAAGTATCATGTAAACATCACACACATAATGCTGTGTTTATTAATTGCCGTGTGTAGGTGCACATTTATTTGAGTTTCTAGGACTTTAGGCAAAGGTGTCTCTCTACAGCTTTGTTAAACAGTCAGGATATTAGTTTGGATCGTTCCTCACCTCTACAGTGCGGGGGCGATGCACTCCAGCTGCCATTCGACAGACAGGTGATCATCTGGGGTCCATCCAGGATGAAGTTCTTTTTGCACAGGTAGTGGATGTCAAAGCCAACTTCATATTCAGTCTTCTGGACAGCCACTACATAGCCCTGCTCCACCTCTGTAGGAGGCTGGCAGTACACTTCTAATAGAGTGAGAGAAGCAGGTTTGTCAGTAAACTTAATCAGAAGATTTGCTGACATTTATAATACAGGAGCAGAGTTACTGTTTCACAGGACAGATGCACAGTTGCTCAGTTATTGCTCAGTTGTTTTCTAAACACTTTTCATCATTGTTTAAAACCTTGAAACTCCACGGAAGTTACCTTGCTCTTATCTTTAACATGTTTTATTAAATGGCAGGCCCAACCATACTCCCGTTGGCCTGATTCGAGAACTATCCTCAAAGAATTTTCCATTTCTGTTAAACAGGCCATGAAATCCCAGGTTTGACCACACGATGGCAGAGAAGCACTGCAAAACGGAGCAGTAGCTCCTGAAAGATGCATGCCTGAGAGCGTCTGTGTGTTTCTGTCTGGCTTCTCTGATTCAGTATTTCTTAAATATCAGCTCTCAGAAATGCATGCATGCTACAAATGATGGAAAAACAAACCATTTCTGAGCCGATGTTATTTTCAGACTCTCAGTTTGATCATTCACTACTCAAGCATTTTCTGCTAACCTGCTAAAAATGGATGAAGTTACACTGAGAGTGAAGAAAATGTAGCACACATGCATGTTCACACATGATGGTTAGTCAGCACAGGAAGCCCCGCACACTTACTTTTACAGATGGGGTGAGGATACTGCCAGGTCTGATTCTCCTGGCAGAAATTTTCCCTGCTCCCCACTATTTCCGCCCTGCAGGAGAAAAAGGAAAGAGCGATGGAGACAGATGGTGGTGCGACATGTACAGTACTGACTAAATGTGATGGAGAAAAAGGTGTAAATGTTTCCTTTTTCCACCGTCTCTCTTTGAGAGTGACTAAATTTTGTGTGCACAGTTCTCTGGCTGACACATCCACTCAGGCTCATCTTATCCTGTGAGATGAGTCAGTGCGTAAAGGGGAGTCAATACAAGATTAGACTGTAATGACCTAGTTAGCTCAATGGAGAGATCGTCAGCTGGGAGATCAAAATGAATTCCCTGCCATTCATTGCTCATCACACCTCTGCTGTATTCAAGCCTTCCCTTCACTCCCTCCCTCTTCTTCACACTCCGTCTCCGTTCTCTCACTTCCTCCATTTCCATCTCTGTGGCATTTCAAGTTTTGAGACCCCCGCACATTCACACTCAGCATTAACTCTGCCCTCACCCAGACAGGCAGCTGTAGCGGATGGAAGTTCCTACAGCAGCGTCTCCCTGGATGCTGAAGGTGTTGATCACTTCCTCAGGCAGAGGGCAAGTCTGGACAGCAGCAGGTTCAGGTGACTCTGATAGTCAAAGAAGAAAAGAAGCAGTGAATGGCAGGTTAAACATGTTATCTGAAAAAAACACTCACTGGCCACTTTATTAGGTACACCAGTTCACCGGCTTGATAATGCAAATATATAATCAGCCAATCCCATGGCAGTAAGCCAGTGCATTTGATTATGTAGACGTGATCGAGTCGACCTGCTGAAGTTCAAATGGAGCATCAGAATATGGAAGAAAGGTGTTTTAAGTGACTCTGTATCTGGTCTGTTTATTTCAGAAACTGCTGATCTACTGGGATTTTCCAACATAACCATCTCTAGTTTACAGAGAATGGTCTGAAAAAGAGAAAATATCCAGTTGTAGGCAGTTCTCTGGGTGAAAATGCCTTGTTGATGCCAAAGGTCAGAGGAGAATGGTTCAAGCTGATAGTAAAACAACAGTAACTCAAATAACCACGTGTTACAACTAAGATATGGAAAAGAGCCTCTCTCAACGCACAGCACATCGGACTTTGAAGCAGATGGGCTACAGCGGCAGCTGACTGTAACATATACTGCTCCTGTTACATAAGAAGAGGAAACTGAGGCTTCAGTTCACACAGGCTCACCAATGCTGGACAGTAGAAGATTGAAAAAAAATGTTGCTTGATCTAATGAGTCTCGATTCTTGCTGCAACATTTCTTGCCTTGTATCAGCAGTTCGGGCTGGTGGTGGGGGTATGATGTTGCAGAGGGATATTTTCTTGGCACACTTTGGGTGTGCTGAGCATCCTTTAAATGCCAAAGCCTACCAAAGTATTGTTGCTAACCACGTCCATCCCTTTATTGCTGCAGCAACAGTGGGATGCTGTCACATCAATATGGACCAGAATCTCTGAGGAATGTTTCCAGCACCTTGATAAATCTATGCCACGAAGGATTAAGGCAGCTTTTAAGGTTAAAGCAGGTCCAGCTCAGTACTAGCAACATGTAACCACAAAGTGGTAAGTCAGTGTGCAAAGTCAAAATACACACAGTCACCCTTGTCATTCTCCAAATACAGTTTCTTTTCTGTATCTACTGGTGCGCCGACTCTGAACTACACTTCATAGGCAAATATTGCACTTTTTATGAAAAACATTATTATTATTATTATTGTGTTGTTGTTGCAGGAATTTTCAGTGGCAGAAAAGACCCAGTCTAGTGCAAATAAAAACATTGTACTTCTCTTTCTCTACTCCATTTATCTGCTAACTAACTATAATCATAGGCATTACAGATTGCAGGAGTACATATAAATGTCTAAAGATCAGACTGCACAAAAGTGTTTACGATCCACTGTAGTCATTGCAAGAGTAAAACATGCAATAGCATACATGTCTTCATACATTTGTTTCCAATACATTAAGTATATTAAGTGGATGATAATAATGACTCACAATGACCCAAAAAAAGCACTCAGTTGAGTGACATAGATGTGATAAGAAAGGTAAAATCTACTATCAGAGTTTGGTATCAGAGTATAGTTTGGTTAGTTTTGGGCAACAATGACCTAATAGCTAGTTTCAGGAAAAGATCGTAGTTTGGGTTAAAATATCTACGTCTTAAGGAGCCACTGTGACAAAAAGCCCTGAATGCAAACTCGTCCCATGTGTGAAGGAAATCGAGAAAAAACCTGAAGGAAATGAAACAGGAAGAAAAACAGAGAGCAGGACCAGCCATCATGTTATCTCATTTGACTTGTATTAACCAAGGTTTCCATATAGTTTGTGACCCACAGAGGCGTTGACCCAGTGTTTTGTTTTATTTAAGTTGAAACAGGCCTTCTTAGATAATAAATCAAAGGTCGACGAGCAGGTGAAACGCCGCCCCGCACGTCCCCGAGCTCACAGCTCTAACTGTGATTGTATAACACCTGGCATTGTTCATTCCTAGATGTTTGAGTGCCTCACGCTTGTGGAAATATAAATATCAAGAGTGGTGCTTGGAGAGAGGCTGGAGTGACCTGAGCTGCATCAAGCGCGGGGTTTCAAAACTGAACACGGCTTTGAAAGCCAGAGACAGCGCTTGCCTGAGGGCTATCTTGGTATCTGAAACCGAGAAACGTTAATGTGAGAATGTAAAGGGACCTATGGGAGAGGGAGAGTTACGACTCTGTTTGGCTGCAGTTGAGAGCCCGAAGCTGAGTTCTGTTTTCACATACTGCCCTGCTCCTACCTTGTACCGCTGCCACCCACACAGGCTGCAGCATCAAAGTGCTATAAAGCAGGTATACCAAATTCATTTTTAAAAACTGTAAAACTGGGATTTTTTTTTTTTTAATTCAATGAAACAGCGTTAAATATGCACCAATTAGACCGAGATGAAAGATGCAACGGTACACCACGGTTCCCATATACTTTAGACCTCTTTATACTATGTTTTTTTTCCCATAAAAATATACACAGAGACATATCCACAGAACACAAGCTGAAAAGCCTAGAGCTGCACACTTGTCCTTGGCTCCTATTGTAGAGAGAGACCTTATCAGAGGCCTCGGATGGAAGCGGATGAGAGGAGAAAGAGATGAGAGGAAAAGAGGATGAGAAGAAAGAGCAGAGGAGAAGAGAACTGCGAACAGAAAGGCCTCGAGCAGCATGAGCAAGAGAGCTTTCTGACTGTAATCTGTCGCCCACACACACACACACACACACACACACAAACACAGTCGTGTATCCCTGACTTCACAGCGCATTGACACACATTAATTTCCTGGAGACTTATTTCAACCTCAACTATGACTATTATTTGCCTAATCCTCACCTAAACCCAACCTTACTCTATCCCTCACATTTATATGTTAAATTATATTGATTTAAAATGCATTGATTTGATTTTTGTCCCCATAAGGAAGGCATGTCCCCAGCATGAGTAATGCTTGGACGACACACACACACACACACACACACCTACCTCTCTACGTGTTGTTAAACGCACACCCTCACTCACAGCAGACCCGCATTCACACTCGCTCTCGCTCGCGCAGCGTGCACGCAGCTCCGTGCCACTTTGACAGTGATCTGCCGCCCACTGCCTCTCAGCAGGCATGAAGGAGCTCGGCTCACACTCTAACACACATGCAAAGGACACACAATACAAACACTCTCACACGCTCTAAACCCACCTACCTTCTGCCTGTCTCTCAGAAGGAGGATACTCTACGAGCGAGCTGAGAATTGTATCCTTATTTCATCTCTGAATTGGTGAAAAAATCCTGAGGGTGAGACTGAAACGCAGCAGGGTTGAGGATTTCTAGGAAAGCATGTAGCTGCAGGTGGGCGATTAATGTAACAGGCCTCAGACCTTTAAAGCTGAATTACATTGTTATCATGAGCGTTGACAGGTTGACCTAAGCAATAGTACTGATCAGATCTGGGGAGATACTAAGAAGAACCTTATGTTGCACGCTGCAACTTTATAGAGGAGAAGTAGTGAGGATGTGAAAATGCCTTTTGTTTGAAATCGATTCAGAATCAACACTTATTTTTCTATATTTCACGAGACGGAAACATAAAATATCTGCAGCCCACAGTGCTTGCAGTGGCAGTGCAGTAGTCTTCGGGTGGGTTCTCTTTTTAACACCCTGTCTTCTGGGTTTTAACTTTGGATATGAAATAATTTAAATAAACAATGTATTTTTTATAAACTCTGGTGTCTGTTGTCATTTTACGTTGCCGCTCACAAGCCTGATTCGAACAGCACAGTTACCTTGGGGCAGAGAAGCACTTTGGTTGTAAATTAACACGAATCGAAGGCCTTTGAACTTGCTCTCTTTGAATTGACTACAGTTGTTATGTGCATTTGTTCTTCCCTCTCTCTCTCGTTAGCACGCTCACCTTAGCACAAGAAGGTTCTGGGTTCAAACATTCCCGAGGCTTTTCTGTGCAGAGTTTGCATGTTCTCCCTGTGTCTGCGTGGGTTCACTCCGAAGACGCTGTCTTCCTCCCACAGATCAAAGACAGGCATGTTAGGTTTCAAAGCACTATATGAATGTATGGTTAAATGTGGGTTGTAGTCTAAAACGCTTTAAGCGGTCAGTAAGACCAGAAGAGTGCTATGTAAATGCCTTACCATTTCCAATACGCTGGTCACATGTTTATTATAGAACTAGTACCAACCTATATCTTTAAACACAGCATGAGCAAAGTTTTAGTTGAACCTGTATTTATGCGTGATTACACTTTGAGGCCGTAATTAGTCCTTTCGCTGTGTTGGTTTTTGTGGTAGGTTTATTTTGTCTAGCCTTACATTATAATTTTGACCACATGTAGACTGCATCTTGCCCTCTAGTTCAGCGGCAGCATAAACACGACTGAAACAAGCAAATAACATTACAAACACAGTGTCCGAAACCACACACGTGAGCTGCAGACAAGAAGCAAGTCTGTTATAGTGAGCACATTTTCATCTCAGCTCTTGTGTATGGTAGTCCCGTTGCTATGGAAGCCACTGAAATAAATAAATAAATAAAAGAATTGCCATCCATAAGTTAAAATTTCAGGTTATTATCTCAAATTTGTGACGTATTGACTCAAACTGATGAGGAAATTGAAACTTCTGAGATAATAACTTTAAATTTTGACTAAGCTCTGGATGGCAAATAAATAAATAAAAAATAAATCTCAGCGTAGGAAACACGGAATCATCTGTTTATAGCACCAAACACGCTAACTGGTAGTTTTGACCCCCTCCAACCCGCCTACCTTTCTGCTTTCTGTGTGGCAGCTCCTTCCAGCAGGTACTGGAGAGGAGGCGTGGTTTGCTCCCAATCAGCATCACTGGAAACACCTGAGCCTAGTGTGCCAATGATCTGTAAAAGCCCTCAGAGCTCAATTACTGTGTCTCTCCTTTGTGAGAGGCTATTTTTGGTTGTAATTGCCCCTTAGTTTGTTTTCTTGCACTAAATAATGTTGCATCCACCACTGACAGGACTCACTTCATACACCATAGTTAGTTTTAATTCTTTCTTTATGTTTCTTTTATTAAAAATAAACTGTTGTTTTGTTGGCATTCGTGTGCTTCTCCACTTCTGTCATGGCCGTGCAACATCGCTGATGTAATATTTTGACGTTAAGTGTTTGTTATTTATTTTAGAAGGCTATATAAATGCAAGATTCCTACAGAGGCTGCCATTAGTTTTATTTATCCATCCATCCATTCTCTTCCGCTTATCCTTTTCAGGGTTGCGGGGGGCTGGAGCCTATCCCAGCTGTCTTAGGGCAAGAGGCAGGGGACACCCTGGACAGGTCGCCAGTCTGTCGCAAGGCTAACACATAGACACAGACAACCATTCGCACTCACATTCACACCTATGGGCAGTTTTCCAATTAACCTAACCCCACTAACTGAATGTCTTTAGACTGTGGGGGGGAAGCTGGAGTACCGGAGAGAACCCACGCAGACAACATGCAAACTCCGCACAGAAAGACCCCGGCCTGATGGTGGAATTGAACTCAGGACCTTCTTGCTGTGAGGCATCAGTGCTAACCACTGCTAGTTTTACTTAAATATTTTTTGTGATTTTCTTTTGTTTCTATACAATGTTGTAATGATATGGTGAAAAAAGACTCCACTATCACCATGAGCATCAGTGATTTAAAAAATTAACCGTTCTAATATACACATTTTGGAAATTATGTACCATCATCTAACACAGTAAGACAATAGCTAATGAGTGATAAGAAGGCTATCACCATTTAGAAGGCTAACTAGCTGATTAGCAATATTAGCTCTATCTAGCTTGAATTCTTTCTCTGGTGTTTTCACATCTGTTTTATTGACTCGCACACACTGTTTTTCTGTAACACTATTTTTGCCACTAATTCAAATGTCAGTGAGTAAACAGTTGTAATTCTTCCAATTTCTGAGTTGGTCCATAAATTCCAAATTATTTGCTCTTACATGTAACGTGATATTTATGAATTTTATGCACAAATCCAAAGTTTGGATCAATCAAAATGACCCATGAAGTAAACGCCACAGGGAGCTTCGTCCCTGGGATGCTCTGGGAAGTTGATCATTTGACTGAATTCTACATGTTTGTTTTCTAAAAAAAAAAAACATGCTGATTTGAGCTGCTTGTGTATCTTTGTGTTGTACTTGTTTACCTCTAAATGTGTGTAACCACATATGTTCTTGCACACATATTTTTTTGATATGCATATTCTTTGTATGTAAGATAAGAAACATGTAAGACATACTGTATGCACGCACAGACACAGCTGTCTATTCAGCTTTCGTCTCCTTTTTAAAGTTCTCGACAGTTCAACGGTAAAATCTTCAGACCCACTCTGAATAACCGAGGCTGTGGTTGCTATGGTGATGGGGAGAATAGGTCCCAGTTGTGCAATGTCTACGTTGACACAAATCACAGAGGGGTTTCTGGATTTCTCTCTCCGTCTCACATATACACCCACAAACAGCTGTGCGTGTTCACTGCAAAGACCTCCAGCTGACCACTACCTGTCAGGAAGAAACCCCACAGAACCAAAGAACATTTTCCCCTGACCTCAACCTACCTGTGCAGATGGGCTCATCGCCACTCCACTGTCGGTCACCCTGACAACGGCGAATAGTGGCATCCAAGCCGCTGGGCAATGTGAATCCTTGCTTGCAGCGCACTTCAAGCAGGGCAGAAAAGGAGTGAGTGGGAGAGAGGAGGTGAGCTTCTGAGTTTTCACTGTGGGGTAGAGGCCAGGGACAAGTACGACCTGAGGATGAAAGAGACGGTCCGGAGGGAGGAGAGAGGAGAGAAAACAAGAGGCAGGGAACAAAACAATTCAGAGAATGTGCAGGAAACAAATGAAAAGAGCACAAATGAGGCTGTATAATGAGTCTGGATACATGCACAGTGCTCCCTTTTACAGCACAGAAGCATAATAAAAAGCTTGTGTTCAGCACTAGCGTAAGGCTTTTATTTTATTTTCCATCAAGAAACACACACACACACACACACGCACTGATGTATGTTGGCACAGGTGCATATGCGTATGCATTTGCACACACACACACACACACACACAGGCTTTTAATGGCTGAGCCCACAATGCTTTTCAGAGTGAGAACTGACAGCACACATGCATACAAATAGTTACCTGGAGCCACACAGCTGAGACCACACTGGCCATCACACAGACACTGGCGTTTGCTGCCACAGTCACTGTCAGCTTTGCAGGGTCGTGGACACGTCCTCCTTCCCTCCTCTCCCACAAGCCTCTCCGGACATGACCCTGTTGTGATACCCACACACTGTTACACAGTAATTGTCCCTTTGTTTACTCCTATTCCATTCATGGCCCCCCATAAAAAAAGAGAAAAAAAGAGACAAACACTGTGTCATAAAGAGATTTTGTTTGCCAATTCTGCTCTGTTTTCTTTGTGAAGGAAAGCAAATTCAGTGTGGGTGGCCATTCAAACACTTGCCACCCAGGTTGCAGAACGAAGACGTATTTCGATGGCAGGCTTTGCTGCTCTGTGCCTTTCAGCTATCAATCTTGTTCTTCACTGAAAAGTGAGCATGTTTGTGTGAGAAACTTTATCTAAAATGCAATTCATGCAATTCTGAGTCATACTCCAGTCGCATCATAAAAACCACAGTGAATTACTGTACATAAACATCAACATGACCTCGTCATTTGAGACGGAAAGGGGAGGGGATGTGGGGGAAACAAACTCGGTGCCCCATTTTTCGATTCTCAGAATGAAAATGTGTGCGCTGCTGTATTCACTCTGCCCAAAAGCACATGTGCACACAAACATGAATGCGCAGCACATGATCGTTCCAGACATGGCGTACATATTTAGCACCTATGATATTATATAACTAATTAGTCACTATGAAATGCAGGCCAGTATTATGGAAGACTTGAAACTGTTCATGTGAAGGTAAACAATGATCCAAAACAGATTTGCAATCACAAACTACTGACTGGAAAGCCATACATTTATGATGTAGGCTATGGGCAAAATATACATACAAAATAAACATTAAAATAAAATCTTAGTTTCTTAATTAGTGCACTATGAACATCATTTGCCAAGCCATTAGTTCACTTTTAAAGTGCTAACTCCAACTGACTAATTGCGTACATCTGTACCCGAGCTACGTTCTCACCTAAACTTCAAACTACAACTTAGAGAAAGATGAAGCATTTCAGGGAAAGTCCTAATGGCATCACTAAAGAGCATTCAGTCCAGCTGTGTTACCTGTGTATGCAGGGATCAGTGCTCTTCCAGGTGAAAGTGATGGAGGGCTTACCTGAATCCTGCAGGGATACAGTTCCAGTCAGAGCCCACACGGACAGCAGCAGCAATGCACGGTCCATCTTTGGAGCGAGGCCTCAGACGATATGAGCAAGGGACACGCAGATGCAGAATTTTTAAGGAAGGGGGAACAAAGGGTGGGAGAGGGGGAGAAAGAGGGAGAGGTCCAAAGAGAAAGAGAGGGAGAGGTGGAGAGAGAGAGAGAGAGGGAGAGGGTACAGCCCAGGAGCACACATCTGGTTCGTGTTGAGGAGGAGAAAAGTGAGGAAAATTCCACTCTGAAGGACCTTTCACCCATTTCTGTTGAGACAACAGATAAAGGGGGTGACATATACATAACTACTGTCCACACAGAGAATGAACAAACAGGAAATGCTATAAAAGGAAGAAACTGATAGATTTTACCTGATATATTGAATGGAATATATATGTGCGTGTGTGCGTGTGTGTCCACCAAAGTAGGTCAGTGTGGCTTTTTTAATGCTTTATCTTAAGCATAGCCCATCATATAGACTTTTTTTATCTTACCTTATATATTCTAACTCACTTTCTTTAGATTTATTCCTTCATAAACGCAGTGTACATTTATGAAATGCATAAAATACTCTTTAAATATATTTACGGGAACCAGCACTGCCTCTGTTGGGCAAGACTTGGTATTTGAACTGTTTTGCCTATTAAGGAATGTACACAATGTGAACAAACAGGGAGGATTATCAAAACAACGTGGTGCATTTCACCACATATCACAGTCTGGTTATCAGGCTTAAGTAAAAAAATAAATAAATAAAAGTCATAGTTCCCCTGAATTTTTAACCTTTGACGTCTTGCCTTCAAAACTGGGCTTTGATTCAATTCTGGATTAGTTGAAGCAACCACAAACAGTGCAGTGATGAATGAGAACAATCTTTTATTTGTGTTTTTTGGGGGGGAGGAGGAAATCTCATACTACATCCAAACAACCAGCACTGACTGGTGGGCTGGGCATCATCGACACTACTGATGCAGCAGGGCAGTTGATCAGTTAAGAGTCACTATAAGAGTTATCAACCACATCGGTGAAGATATAGAAGACTAAAATCCTGTTAGGAGAGCAAACAATCACTGAATGAGGTGATAAAGGCAGATAAACCAACAAGGAGCGTATCAGTAGTGTGCACAGTCCATGCACAGGTGAGGAAACGGTCATGATGAAAGGTCAAGTAGGTCTGAGTGAACATCGTGTTCAAGTTACTGAGCCACGTTTGTGAAATCCACGGTCAAAGAAAACAGAAGTCTCTGTAGAAGAAGTGGATAAATGTGGTTCCGAAAAACAGGTGCAAATAGCTGAGACTGGGGTTGTTTTGTTTTGTTTTTCCATTCGAAAAGTCTTTCTGAGGAACACTGAAGATCAAAGATGTTTCAAGGTGCAACAGATCATCCAAAGAAAGAAAAAAAAAAAAAAAACATTC
>VUQG01011754.1:69601-87990 GCA_015106755.1 Etia nguti
TGCAGAGGAGGGGGGGGTGGAGGTGCTGATGTTACTAATCCTCCTAATCCCCCAGCGCTCCCACTACTGCTACTTCCCCCAGCAAAGTGCTCAAAGCGACCTACACCTGGATGTAACTGCTCCTGTGCTAGTGCTGCCTCAGACGGGTGGAAAGAGCGCAGGAACTGTGGATAGCCTGAAGAATGGCTTGAGCTGCTGCTGCTCATCTTGCTTGACTTTGAACGAGAGCTCTGAGATGAGGAAGGCTGTTGTTGTAAAGGTGGGGGAGGAGGGGCACTCATCTTGGCAAAAATGGAGGCAGAATCAGAAAAGGCGTTACCTCTAGACCCCTGCAGGGGGCCCAAGCCAAGTCCAGACAGAAGAGCTCCAGAAGACTCAGCCTGCTGCTGCTGCTGCTGCTGGAGTTGATGCTGGTGAAGCTGCACTTGCTGCTGATGCTGTAGTTGTCGATCTAAACCAAGGCCTTTGAATTGGTGGGCCTGGTGCCCACTTAACATCTCTATAATGTCCAGATTGTATTTTCCAAATTGGAACATTTCCCACTCACTGGCACATGGGGATGCAGGTGCCAAACCTCCAGCACTAGGGGCGGCGACAATGATCCCAGCACTGACTGGTGAAAGACAAACTAAACCCTAAGGGCGAAGCTAACCTACGACTTCTTTTTCAAGAAATACTTAAATGATCGCTTAAAACTAAAAGTTCGTCTCTCCAGATTGTTTAGCTCTGGTGCTGCTACTCTCTGTTGATCATCCACTGCCCACGCACTACTTCCAAACTGAGAGGGGTAGCTGAGACGACAATCTGATGATCAGACGGTAAAACGTGTCTTTTGGCAGGTAGATAAGATCCACCTAATTTTAAAACTTTCTTAGAATAGTTTTTATTGAGAAGCAGTTCAAATGACGACTTCTTGTTTCCTTTACTGCGCTCCTTCACCTAAGCAAGATTCCTCATCGGTGTTCGGCCAAGAAGTTCCTACAGCTGAAAACACAAAATCAAACAGGGGTGAAAGTCACAGCATTACTACACAGTCTATAAATGTATTTAAAATTCACTTATGCCCCTTCTATAAGAGTCCTTTAATCTATTGAGGTGAATTTGTATATGCTTAAATCTCAACCTCAAATTAAACTGCAGCAATAAACAGACTATAGTGAGGATGACACAACCCACCGACTTGACTTTAAGTAGCCTTTACTTTTAATAAATATGGCATTCATCACCTAAAGTGAATACTTCTTATAAATGGAAACATTTAGTTGAGATGTGACCAATACACAACTACTCCTGGTAGACTGGAAAAGTGAATTTTTCTATTGGTATTAGGAAAAGAATCAATTAACAAATCAAGCTTAGCATTTCACAGCTACTGAGCAAACTATTAAATACATTTAACATTTTACAATTTGTAATGACTTACCGGTATGTAGTTCTTGTGGACTGCAGCACAACTAGAATTGCTGCATAAAGGCCAATTCCTTTATTATTAGACTCATATTTGCTACGGAAGACAAAGTTATTTTTTAAGCATTTTTAGTGTCTATGCTTACAGGTTCACTGTATGAAACTAGGCAGATTTTTATCTAACCCTTTACCCCTAACATGCTGCAGCAGTTCGTGAAGAATCTCAGTGTGTTTTACATTATGAATGCAACATGTGCGTCTCTCTAATAACAACACTTACTGAGGAAGATGTAGAGAGAGAGACGTGTGGCAGTGTTCCACGAAAAACCACATCACACAGCAGAGTTCTTGGTTCTGGTTAAGAGCAGGTGTGTGTGTGTAAAAACTGGTTGTTTTGACTTCTTAAAGCCCTACATGACACTGATTATATGTTCTTTTTACTGATTACTTTACTAAAGTGACCTCTCTCCACCAGTGGTGAAACAACAAAGACATTTTGTATTACTTTTAACCCTGACTACTTAGACACTAGCAGACTTCTTGCTATATTTTACCACATGTTCTGTATGAATTCACAACTTCGGTAACAGTTCTCACACTGCAATCTGTTTTACATAGTGCAAGAAAACATGAGAGTCAGGCGTTTATTGTAAACGTACAGTCAAATGAAAAACTGAGTACACAACATGATTCAGTAGCTTGTGGTGCCACCTTTAACAGTAATAACTTTAAGTAATCAGTTTCTGTATGCGCTCGTCAGTCTCTCACATTATTGTGGAGAAATTTCAGCACACTCTTTATTACAATGTGGCTTCGGTTTATTTAAGGTTTGCGGCCATTCATTTAAGCACAGCTCTCTTGAAGCTGTGCCACAGCATTTCAATCATGTTGAGCTCTGGACTTTGGGCCATTGCAACGCCTTGATTCTTTCCTTTTTAAGCTGGTGTGCTTGGGCTCATCGTCCTGCTGCACGACCCAATTTCACCCAAGGACAGATGGCCTCACATGTGACTCTAGAATACTTTGGTATACAGAGGAGGAGTTCATGAGTTCAATGGCTGCAAGGTCTCCAAGTTTTGTACCTGAAAAACAAACCCAAGTCTTCACCCCTCCACCACTGTGCTTGACAGCTGGTATGAGGTGTCTGTGCTGATACTCTGTTTGTGTTTTCCACCAGGCACTGCGTAAACACATACCTGAATGCTCCAGACCAGCAAACTGCCAAAATGTCTGCTTCTTACCCTCCTAATTCCCATGGATACAGTAAGGGTGTACTTAGTTTTTCACAGGACTAGGACGACTCATTAAATCGGCTGTATTTCAGAAGGTTTCAGGGTTTTCAGTAAAACTCAATCCTTGTGATAAGAGAAACTTCAAAGATGCATGTTGAAGATACAAATTAATCAAATATATAATTTATGTTTAAAAGGACCTCATTTAATGAGGTTATTCACTCTTAAGAACCCTTTTAAAGATACGTTTCTGTATAACTTGAATCATTAGACACATGGGACACTGCTAGCCAATATCAAGACCTTACTTTCCAACATTAAACTATTCCATCATTTAAATGCAAATAAAACTGCCCTGCAAAAAATATAGTTTTCATTCAAATTTGGCAATAAGTCAGGCACGTTTTAGCCCCAAAATGTACAAAACCAACAATGCTGACTTAGTTATTTCAATGTTATTGTGTCGATTATCACACAATTCAAAAGGTAGAGTTTTACTCTTAAAGGTCCATGAGCAGGTTATAATATATATAAGGGATGTTTTAAAAAAAAAGATTAATAGTAATGAGCAATTACCTGAGCAGGTATGATGGATGTAATTACACAGCAATAGTAGGTGTATAGTATCTTAATACAGATCAAGAGGGTGGCTGATTTGCAGATATATAGGTATATTTCTTATTAGCACTTTTATTTTTGCTTCTTTACGCTTTATGTGAACAGACCTTAAACAGATTTTCTTTGTGCCTCTGGTAGCAATAAACTTAAACCAGTCTAACCTCCACTACCAACAAGCATGGCCACAATCTGCATGGTTTATTAAAACAAGTAGGCATAAATGCACGTTGCAATAAAAAAAAAAAAAGTATGAAGTTGTTCTCATTTATTCGAACCCGGGGATGGCTTAAAGTGAACTGTCTAGAGCAGATTCACTCACTTTGCTCACCTCTTAAAAAAATCTTACCGTTTCCTCTAATTGATGTGATGAAGCTAGAGGGGAGTGAGCTCCCCGGGCAGATGAGGAAGATAATCTATCGCACATTTGACTGCCTCTCATTTTATAATGCACCTCGGCAATCCTGTAAAGAAGGGCAGAAAATGCTCAAATTAACACAGTGTCGCTGTACAGTGTAAACATTAGCAGTCCGTTACAGGCGCCAGTTATAACGGATGCACTTGAGGTGGCATCCTGAAATAGTATTGGCTAACATTTGGAGGAAAGTGCGGGGAAGAAAAAAAAAAAACACACAGAAAACATTGGAGGCGCTTGCATGCAAAACTTCACGGTTCTCCTTAGCATCGTATTTTACACTGGCTCGGCGTGTTTAGCTGTTTGCTGCCACACACACACACGCGCAGTCTACAAAACCACATAACCGACCGCCCGCTAATGTTAGCCGTCATTTTAAACCACAAAAATACAGGCACGCCGACTGCCGTTAACACTGTGATGCTAGCGTTAGCATATACATCTGCGTAACCTATAATCGGCAAATGTTTACCTACGCATCCAGTTGCAGGGCACAGTTGCAGACGGATGAGGCCTGTCACGCCTTCTTCTAACCGCCTAGCTAGCTATCGTCCGCTTCCATTTCTGCGTGCTGTTTTCCAGTCGTTAGCCAGAGCCATTTTCACTGATGCTGAGCTGGGTGAACGCTTGCACCGTTCTCCCCAAGAAATCGACGCCGACGGGTACCGCAGCCGCCTCCTCGCCATTTGATTACGACATGTTGCGCTGTCAGTGAGCTTTTGCTTGATGTTTCGACAGCCGAGAAAAATTTGGATGCTCGGTGATAATATTTTTGGGTAAAAGTGAGTGACGTGTGCTCCCTTAACATTGGTCCTTTCCGGCCCTTGTAATATTTCCGGGTAGCAGCAGCGGGGCTCACAGACGGCGGTTTAGGGCTCACAGCGGATTCAGCACCTTTGGTTGTATGCTGGGCTAAAAGATGAGCATTTTCACATCGCCTGCTACACCAGGGTACAGATTCTGTGTCATTGCATTACAAGTTATCAGTCCGTGAAGCACTTTACCCCCCCCACAGGTTCCAATATGCATGCCTGGGAGGCCTAGAAATACTTATTATGTTATGCTACACAGGGCATTGAAAATATATAAAAATAAGTGAAAGTAAGATAAAATATTTTCCCACTGGTGATTTAAGTTGCTATGATTTCGTGGTTAAGCACAGGCCAAACACTGTAGCTGAACAGAAGGCTACATATCAGGACAGTAAAGCCTGTGTGATCCCTAATATCCCAAAAAATCCGATGATCACCAGAGTTATCAAATGTATTAGTTTTTATTCCATTTAGATTTTTTTATTAGATTTTTGTGTTTCAGTTTAATTTTTATTAGCTTTAGGGTTAGTTTAGTTATTGTTAGGTATTAGAATACAAACACAACACATCATGCCATAGTCTTAGTAAACAGTGTCTGCTGATGCTTATTTGGTTTGCAAAGAATAAACTCAAGAACATTTCCTGCTTATTTATATTTTATTGTAGTATTGTGTCAGTTAGGCATTTTAAAAAGTGTAATTCTGAATTTAGGTAAATAAAATGTCAGGTGTCACAGTGACTAGCACTGTCGCCTCGCAGCGGGATTGCCTGGGGTTTGAATACACCAACTGTTCGGGGCCTCTCTGTGCATGTTCCCTGTGTGTCTCTGGGTTCCTCCCACAGCCCAAAGACATCCATGTTCAGTTAATTGGTGTGATTGTAGGTGTGAATGTGAGTGTGAATTGTTGTCTGTCTAGACTGGCAACCGGCCCAGGGTGTACCCTACCTTTCGTGCTATACAGCTGTGATAGGCTCCAGCTCTCCTGCAACCCTAAAATTGGATGAGCAGTTAAGAAGATGGTAAATGAGCCGGCACTTATGTAGTGCTTTTCTGCTCTATTTGAGCACTCAAAGCATTATCTTACTACAAGCCTCATTCACACACAGGCTTTTTTCTACACCAAAGCACTTTTAACATCAACTTAGGGTGCAGTATCTTGCCCAAGGGTACTTCAACCTGCAGACTAGAAGAGCTGTCAAACCAACGGCCCTCTGATTGGTAGATGACTGCTCCACCTCAAGATCTACAGCCACAGGTGGATGGATGAAACAAATGTTTGTTCCCACATCGTTTTATTTTTCTGCTTACTTTTTGTTAACTGTATAAATCTTGGCATATATCTTTTTTGCAATTTGTTTAAAACGAGTGCACATTCACATTAATGAACCATTAAATTAAAGAAAAAAAACAAATATATAGAAAAACTTAAGTGCAGTCTCAAAAACGTGTGCATTACAGATCACAGTGAATCTACAGAAACACTGAACATTCACACATTTAGTTTTTGGGACTAAGCTGTATTTAAAATCATTTGTCAGGATTTGGAAATGCTTTTAATTTTCTATACATTTCTATACAAATGTAGAGGGTGAGTCCAGTCCAGTCCAGTGTTTTGCCTAATTTGTCTGGATGTGTATTAAGGTGTATAAAAGCTGTACTGCTAATGTTGATTAATATCTGCACGAGGTGGTTCTTGAAATACTTTGCTCTCAGACTCCAGGCTTATTTGTGATTCCTAGGGTATTTAAAAGTAGAATTCAGCTTCAGCTTTCAGGCCCCTCACTATCGCTACTTTTAAGATCAGGCTTAAAGCTTTCCTCTTTGATGAAGCATATATTTAGGCCTGGATCAGGTGACCCTGAATCCTCCATTAGTTACCCTGTAATAGGTGTAGGCTGCTGGGGGATTCCCATTTTCACTCACTATGTGTTTACACACCCCTCTGCTGGAGGTTTCTTCCTGTTAAAAGGGAGTTTTTCCTTCCCATTGTCACCAAAGCGCATGCTCATAGGGGGTCATATGATTGTTGGGGGTCTCTCTGTATTCTTTCTATTATTGTACCATCTTTTCCTTAAAAATATAAAGCACTTTGAGTCAACTGTTGTTGTGATTTGGCACTATATAATTAAAATGTAATGTAATTGAATACAGTCAGCTTGCAGTTTAATACATAAGTAAAAACAGATCTGCAATTGTAAGCTTTGCAGAGTCAAATAACTGAGTGTACACTGAGTAAATAAGTCTTAAAGGCATGTTTTTCCCTCTATCTCAACAACAAATCTGCACGACACAGTTCAGTGTTTGATTGCCAACAGTAGGTCGGGGTAACTAAGCTATTTAATAATGTTTAGTAGTTACCAAATCTGTGCAAAACAGTGAACTTAGGAAGCTCGTCCTCAGGCTAAATAATCATTTTATTATTCTTTTCAATTGATTCAGTTATCCAAATCACAAGAGGGGTGAGTAATTTCATGCCTCTCTGAGTTTTAACAGTTTTAACCAGCGTGGTTAAAACTGAGCAAAGAATCTCTTACGATCATCAAACATAAATCACGCGTAAGTGTTTGCAGTTTAGATATTAATGTAATTTTATCTAGCTTGTCATTAACCTCTCATCATTTATAGGAAACAGGGTATTCTTTCACTTGCAGAAACCTGTCTGAAGTTTGTACACAGCCTGAACTTGGGGGGGGGTTACTGTTTTTACCATGTTTACTATTGCAGTGCAGATTAAAACTGAAATGACTCAGGTTGACATATGTTACAAAATACATAGTACGCATTACATAGTACTACAAAATGCACTACAGTTAGCTTCAGACATTATTGAATGTGTTTTCAGGTTACCTTTTTCTTGCCATCTTTGTGTATTCGAGATCATCAGGTGTGCTGTGCTGAGATAGAGCTCATATACAGCAAATGTCGTCATTTGAGTACTGTAGAAGTCCATATTATGACTCAGCTTAGTAAAGAGAATCTATTTTAACTCTGTAAGTTTCAATTGCAGTTGCAAAAACCATCAACCACTGTGGAAAAACTGTCTTTCATGAGAATCTCCCCATCAAAGAAGAAGAAGGGCAAGAGCTGTTGAGTCTGTTGCAGCAGCTAAGCCCATTAGAGTTATCAACCTGAGAAGTTACCAATTAACACCACCTCAGATTAGATCCCACATCAATGCTTCCCAGTGCTGAAGTAGGAAAACCACATCAGCATCAACTCTTTGGCTGAGTTAGACATAAATTGCTCCACAGAAACTACTACTGAAGGAGAGCAATTAAGAGAATTGCTTGGGACAAGCAACAAGAAGACTGGACTTAAAGAACAATGGAAACAGAAAATATCTGTATGAGTAATTTTCCCACTAAAGCGTGAAGGAGTGGGACTATCATTTAAATATCTTTTAAATAGAGTGATTCAGATCACACATCCAGGCTCTGCAAGGTCTGTTTGACCATGAACAGTGATTGGGTGGTGCATGAGATCACCTGACCTCTATAGTTATGTGACCTAAAACTAGCTGAGATGCTAGTGAATTGAATGGCAACTGAAAAGCCACCAGTGGGAATGCCTTCAAAAGCTGCAAAGCTGCAAAGCCTCCAGGTGATGTTCTGAAGCAGATATTGCCAAGTGTGAAAAAACTGTTATAAAGACAAACAGTAGTTATTTTGAAACTTTGAACAAGTAAACAAAATTATAAAACATATTTTGGTTCAGTTGAGTTTCTTTTCATTCCTGCACACCTAATATGCACATGTAACTGTTTTTGGAAACAGTAAAAATAAAGGAAGAAAAAAAATGAGTGAGTCACAGTGTTCAAACCTTTTCACAGGTACTTGTTTATGGTGTGTTATTATGAGTTTTGAGAGGTGTTGGACAGTTTGGGCAGTGCATTTACTGATATCTACAAACAGTCAGATGATATTATGTTCTGCTTTTTTTGTCAGTCCTGTGTAAGGCAACAGAAATAGCTTTAAAAGTGAGTTACAGTCTGAGCAAAGCCTTTTTGCACAGCTCATCCTGGAGCCACTGAACCTCCTGGTGGTGAAATGTGCAAACTACAACGACTCTGACGCATCAGAGGCAGATAGTGCCTAAATCAAACATAATCATTTCTGTGCCCTCTTGTGTAGCCCCTGCAAGAATTATTTCTTTGTCAGCACGGCGGCTGTTATCTGCCCTTTCATACATCTCAGTGCAATAAATGTATTCACAGGAGGTTTTAAATATGAGCTGCGGAGCCCTTGTTTCACCATAGGAATCAAGCACATCCAGCAGTGATATAATTTTGCAGCCCAGACATCTCGAGCTGTAAATTATACAAAAACAATTTCACCCTTTTCATTTTGTTTAAAAGTGCAGTTGTCCACTCCCAGTAGAACTGCATAGCCATACTGTAGCTTATATAACATCTCACAGGCAGATGATATGGGATTTTATTATACAACCAGTCTGTGTGCTCACTAACCTACTGAACATTAAAAGGCCCTTTTTTTTTCCCAAATATAGAAGGCGCTTTTAGTTTGACTCCTTATAAAACACCAGTTTGCCTTATGATTACTCTTATCATAACCCATATTTATTAACATGCTGATGCTGAGCAAGCCACTGGTGTCAGATCTGTGCAAAATGTTTGGTAGTTTGGTCTGCATATGTTGGACACATCTCGATCTGAGACTTCACTTGCTTGTTTTCACCACTAAATAAATATATAAATACAAATTTCAGGTTATTATCTTAAAAGTTTGACTTACAGATTGTTACAAATCAATAAATAAATACACTTCAGTGACAGAAGCAAGCTTCCATAGAAGTGTTTTATTTCTACTCCACTAGATTTAATCAGGTTACTGGTTACATGCAGATTTTACGTGAGAAACAATAATTTGGTGCAGTTATATAATATATAGTGCAATGTTATACTGTAAATATGTCGGAGCATATATTGTTTATGATAATAACACACTTGACATTTTCATCGTCGGAGACTGTTTTATATTGCACTATTACGACATTCATGCAGGTAAGCGCTCTGAAAACAACTGAAAAGTAGCTCGTTTATCTAAACTACAGAGCTCATTATTCACACCTTGGCTTAGATATGATTTCATTGTGCACCCAGTGAGCACACACATAGACGTGATATATTGCTAAGTCTTAAATAGGTTTGAGAAAACAGGCACTCGAGGGTGTTTGTAGGTATTATGAAGTGCTTTAAAATGCAGAGGAACAATGTTTACCTCGGGGATTAATAAAGTATCATTTGAAACCCAAGTGCGATGCTGATAACTCAGTTTACAGTGTTAACGTATTTACAAGGAAACATCTTTAACATGTCCCGTGCTGAGATGACTGGGAATGCAGAGGTTTTTTTCTTATGATTTAATGACAAAAGAAAAAGTTGGGAAGCACTTTAAAGTATGGTGCAGGTGAAGTCCTGAATTCGCCCAGACAGAAGAGTTGAAAAGACGAGCATTAATGCAAGAAAAGACTCACTCGATAAGGAATCACAATTTTTTTTTTTCCCACCAACTTTATTATACAAATTCTTTGTAAGTCACTGTCGTATCCAAGGGGATCAATGCATTGAACAATAACAAAAGGGCTGTTTTGAAATTTATAGGCGTCAAAATAAATCCATGAATTTTTTTCCCAATACTGGACACTGTCCCTGTCCGTTTCAGATGGCCATTAAAGAATCCACACTCTAAATGAATTCATAATGGTTAAAAACACACACCATATTCATTCATTTCCTTCTGAAAAGGAGCTTTTCAGCTTCACTCGCCTGTCTATTCGCTCTCCTCTGTGAAAAAAGTAAATAACCCCTGTGGCCATCTAGGAGGGTGTGACGATAAAAAGACAACAAAATGTTATGAGTTTGGCACTGTACAATTCATTAAATACTAACACAGAATTTTTCTGAATCTTCAAATTAATGCCGAAGAGATCACTTAAAATATTCTGATTGTACTAGCTATACAAAATACAATACTTGCACAAATTAGATTAACCATTTATAAAATTGTGATAATGAGCTTCGATGGATATGGCTTGTGAGATATTACAGACTTTGCTACAGACCTTTTGTGGCTCTATTAAAAAAGTCTAACACTATTGTATGTCACCTGTCCTATTTCCCTGAAAAAGACACTGCACTCAAAGCAATCAGGTTTCCATTAGACGCCTGTTTTGTCTCCAACCTGTGTAATAAACATTCATTCGATACATACATACATTATGGCATCACGGGTTCAGCGTGTACAACCCATTTTTAAGTTACTGGGGCAGGCTGCCGCAGAAAAGACAGCAGACTGCGTGTGATGTTAAAATCACTTCTGGCCCATCCCAAACTCACCTATCCCTCGCCGTCATCTACGCGTACATTTAGAAGGCTGCAGATTATTCAATACCAGAGTGGAAACCTAAGTAATCACTTAAGATCAAGAAGTCATAAGGCCGATGTCTAGGCACAGTACATACAGCTGGAAAAATGGCCATATAGGCATCAATGACCCTAAAATCCAGGCATCCTGTAAAAATGCCTCTCAATGAAATGGAGCTGGCATGCATCAAGATTTGGAATGTCTTAAAAACTCGAGTTTATGACCAGATGTATGAAAAACCAACTAGTCGCGAGAATGCTAGTTATCTAAAAACAATAAACACTTAAATCCCACCAAGTAAAAGAACATCACATCGTAAGATAATTGTTAATAATAACCATAACAGTTATAATAATTATTAATAATAACACTCCATCATATTCATAACAACTACATTTAGCACTGTGTGTAGGAAGATTGTCCAAATGTGTTTCTGTTTATCAGCATTTCATCTCTGTAGCTTTTCCACATGACTGAACACAAAAAAAAGCAAAAAGCAAAAAAAAGAAAGCCGGAGCAAGTTCGTTCTTTGATCAGCGTAATTACTGCCGATTTCTGTTTTAAAAAAACAAACAAACAAACAAAAAAAAAGAAAAAAGAAAATCTTCTCTCAGTATAATACCTTCCACTGATTGGTCACGCACACGTTCAGCCGTGCTTGTACAGAATGTAAACCTTGAGGACACGATACAAAGTGTGCTTGTATCTGGTGCAAATATCAGGGGCTAGATTTGTGCAAAGTTTAGTCTCTGATTCTCTTTGAACTGTGCTTAAATTTCTCTTGTTTTTTTGTACACATTAATACTTAATACATCATGACAATATCAACACAAAATCAATAGAAAGAGATAGCATTTTATATGGACCACAGATATCACATACTACAGTATATAGGATAGCCCTTAGTATTGAAAAGCGTTGTTATTGATGAAGATTTTTTTTTTCTCTTTTTTGTTTTTGTTTTTTTTTTCATACTGGCTGAAGTGCGTTATGATACAGCAAGGTCTTTGTCTTGAAGATGGGAAGGGCTTCCTAACCATCCGAGTCTCTTATATGGCACACTGGAGCCGCACAGGAGAGGACCTCAGGTCGCCCTCGCTCCTGACTCTGAGGGTTTCGGCTTGCTCTGAAGCCAATCCTTCTGTCTGTACAAAATGTTGCTGACTTTTTAATAACTTGTCACCTGGTGATAATAATTAAATGGTGATTGTCAGACCAGCTTCCTGTGTGGGATTTTCTTTGTATCTCCATAAATGGCTTGTAAGGACAGTTGTGTAAGTGCAACCTCTGCGTCATGGTCTATCGTTTGTGCTCTGTGGAGAAGCCTCTGCTCTTCGTTAGAGCAAGTTGCCTCTTTATTGGTAAACTGAACACATACGTCTGTTCTTTTATCTCTTGATTTTGTATGTTTATGTCAAGATTTTTTGGAACGTCGTGACTGATGGCTCTATAATATTTGGTAGCCCGTTGTTTTGCTTTTTTTTTTTAAACAGGTAGGTCCTGATCTATAGATGAAAAGATTAAGAAAAACTCACCCATAATCTTATATCAGCTTACGCTGCTGTAGTGTAACAGTAATGAGAATGTGAGTTCCTCTGCAGGTTTAATCTAAGGTCACATGGAAAAGTAGGCAACCCATGGAATCAGATCGGTAATGTGGATCCTCAGTTCCCGTCGGGCGGTGGGGTTGTGTGAGACTGCCGTGTGTCGCTCAGAAACAGACCCTGCCTTGTCCTCTAGGTTATACAGGAAGCAAGTCAAAAAATCAGTTCTGTCTCACTGTGTCAGCACGAGGTCGGTGCAGAAGAGTTCACCAGGCACACAGTTCATCATTCAGCCTCGTCTGGTCCACCGGGCTCTTCATCTGAGAGTCATTTTAATAAATCTTCGATGGTGAGGGCTGAGCGGAGTGGCAGTCCAGGTAGTTGGCTCAGTTCTTTGAAATTCTGTGATACGATATTCCACACGGGCCTCCGCTTCCTTTACCCTGTTTTTTTTATTTTTATTAATATCATCTGGTTTCCTATCTAATATGGCTCCTGAGTACTTTTTGAAAAAAATATATAAAAACTAAAGTATGAACGGCATTTCTGTTGGTTTTATTTCACCCTCCCAGTCAGTCCTTCTACAAGTAATGGCACCGCTGTATATGGCAATATGGCAAATTCAGATACAAAATATGGCTGATGTAGGCTATCACATAACTGGAACAGATGTCCCCTACCTAATTTTTAGTTTTTATAAGTAAGTCATATTTAAGCTATTTAATTACAAGATAACACTAATTTGAATAGCCTAAACACATTATACTGTTACAATACTTTATATTTCTAGTTTTATTTCTTGTAGCTGAATATCTAATAGTTAAATGCAGAAGGGTGATATATTCTTGTACCTTTAATCTAAACTCTACATTAGGCACTGACCTCACACCGTCACCTCATTTTTACTCCCCGTCCTGATCCCCTGACTGCCTCCTCCCCCACTCCCTCCTGACCCCCCACCGCCCCCTCCGGGAATGAAATGTAGCTGCTCAATTGTGTTCTGCCGTTTTGCTGCGAAAGCCATCCGCCGGGCGCTGTGGCCCCCTAGTGTTCCCGTTCCCATGACTACTCCAGCTCCGGGCCCCTCCCCGGCCCAGCCCATGCCCCCGCTCATGTGCCCCGTCATGGGCGTGGTCCTCTCCTGCTCCCGTCCGGACGTGGGATGAGAGTTCATCTTGATCATGTGGTGCCGGTCGAGGGAAGGCGTGGCACAGACGTTCTGCTGGGACTGGGCCTTCTGCTGGCGAGGCAGGGTGGGGACGATCCCGCTTCCCGTGTGGGCGTATGGATCTACAACACCCATCCCACCGACACCCATCCTCTCCTCCAAGTGGTCTGGGGACATGAGCAGCCGCTCCTGTCTCTCCTGCCTGTCCTGGGTCTTCCTGGTGAGGGTCTGCGTGTTGGAGTTCTTATTGGAGGCAGCCATGGCTTTGTAGTACTGGTGTTGCTGGTTCTTGGAGAGCCGGGACAGGGTCCCGGTGTTTCCGGGGACGTCACCCATGTTGAGCAGCTGGTCGGTGGACTTAACTTTTCTTGGAGGCTTGGAGAGAGTGTCGTAGTTGGGGTTGTGCTGGGGCTCCGGGGGATCCAGAGGGTAAGGATTGGGAGTGGGTGAAGCAGGCATGCCAGAAGGTGGCGGTGGGATCCAGGGGCGAGCCGCATGTCTGGGGAGGGTCCCTCGCCCGCTGAGGGTGTAGTCTCCACCCCAGTGGAGGTGGTGCTGAGACGACTGCAGGGCCGGCTGGGCTGTGTGAGGCCGGCGCTTGGTGGTGCAGTAACCAGATGAGTACTCATCAAGACCTTTCTCTGCAAGCCAAACAAAAGTTCTCTGAATTGTTTATCACCACAGTAAATAGCATGAGCACATAATGATGCATCGTGCATTTCACGGCACCCGTGTCAAGAGTGTCGCTCTGCTTCAGCACTTATGAAACAGCTGCAGAAGAAGCAGCATAAGGGGAGCGCAGCTTAGATGGAACATGCCTCATTCCTGGAAAAGCGCGATACTCACCGAGCCGTTTGAGTGAGGAGTATCTGTTGAGCTCAGGCTTGGTGGCGCTCTCGTAGGAGGGCGGCAGCTGGGCCAGGTTGTGCAGGGAGTGGTGGAAGGAAGGCTGCGATTTGGTGTTGTTGTGCTTACTGGAGAGCAGGGTGCCTCCAGCTGCCAGCTGAGCATTGTTCATCCGAGGTGTGCGTTCTGCAGAGACCAAAGGGAGAAGACGACGGTGTGTTAAATGAGATTTGCTCCTCTGGATATAACGCGATGCATGTAGCAGAGTGTGAATCTTCTAACATAGACTGAAAGCAACAGATTTGAACTCGCTTTCAGCACTAACACAAGCAACCAAAAATATGATAATCATTATTATTGTTGAAATGAATGAGTCTACTTTTGAGCTCCAAACGAAGCTGAATGAAGTAAATGAAGCATCCAAGTGATTACATGCAATTTACATGGGAGCCCGGCTTTCATCAGCTGCCTTACCGATAGTTGCAGTGTGCTTGGGACTGGAGCCTGATGAGTGGATGAAATTGTGTTGCAAATTGCCCACTGTAAATGAAAAGAACATGAAGTAATCTGCTCACAAAATGGATGTCAGGCAATTTCAAGTTGAGCGGTGTTTTCAGTTAAATGGAATAAGGAAACTTTATGCACATATCTACCTAAATCCATTCATTTTCACATGATCACATAAGCACCCATCTCCACATTCTTGTGCAATTAACTACTTTAATACTGAAGTGGAGAATTAGAGACACAGAGGACCCCAAAAGTATCATTTATAGATGACCAAGGCCCTCGCAGAGAAATTAGCGAGGTTAAAGATTCATTTTTTAGCACATCACCACTGAAAATTCTTAATTTATTCTCTCTCATAAACAGCTGCAAAGATATCTTGATGGAGGAACACAGAAAAAAGCTGCATCCACTTACAGACGTGACAAGCACAAAGTGCCTCTGCATAAAGAGAGGATGCTGTTACAAAAGTGCACCTCTGATCGTGCTATTCACTAACGCTCTATGAGCTCTAGACTCTCACATCTGTTGTCTTTGCTGGGCAGCCCGGGGGCGTAGAGATTTTTCGGTGGTCTCCCCAGTGTCCCCTGGCCATCTCCTACAGCCAGAGCCACGCTGTTGTTTCTCTCATCCTGCTGGACTGGGCTCGACTGGTGCCGCAACATGTCCACCAGGGCTCTAATGATGCCATAAAAAAAGCAATAAAGGAAACATGAGATAAAAAAGGCAACAGGGTATGGGCACTAAATTCTTCCCCCCATGAATGCTGTTTTTGGATTGAAAATAAGCAACATAACAACCATCTACGTGAGGATGAAGGCTTAAATATAAATAAATGTGAATGTTAATCTTGTGGTTGGACATCAGGGTTTGCACCCTCTTTCATAATCACCAGTTAACTGTGTGGATAAATGTAAGTACAATGATGAATAAATATGGAAAATGTGAAAACAAAATAACATGCAGGGCTTCCCTGAGGGGACCAACCAACACTTCATTTTGGTCTACAACTGTCATCTTCCATGACTGATGCAACTAGTAAAAACACCAAAAGGCCCATCTTTATTGCCAAGACGACGGCCCATATATGAGATAAGGAAGCCAAGAGGAAATCAAAACAGCCATGATTTCCGCAGCAGTCACTCGATGAAGATCAAATATGTTTCAGCTGATGACTAATAACATTTTTCTGGGCCCAGAATGATGAATGTAGGCCATTTATGGAGTCCTGAAAACCTAATTTCATTACAATATTCATACATCAAAATGAAGTACTGAATTCAGCAATGAGGTGTGATGAAATTTAAAAAAAAAAACCAACAAAAAAAACGTGTAAGCCTCACCTGGGCATGTTCAGGTCCCTTTGGTTGGCTTCCTGTTGCACCTTGTTGAAGACTACCTTGATGCCTACTGCGACAGCCACCATAAACACAACCACGCCACCGATGACAAAGCCCGTGTTGTGGCTCTGCTGCTTCAGTGGATCAAAGTCTGGGTCAGAACCTACGTCATCTGGTATAATCATGGGCTCCGTCTGTGGCTTGGCCCAGTCTGGAGAGTCATAGTTTTTACAG
The DNA here is from genome assembly GCA_015106755.1 of Etia nguti. Lineage (NCBI taxonomy): Eukaryota > Metazoa > Chordata > Actinopteri > Cichliformes > Cichlidae > Etia > Etia nguti. The sequence goes on from VUQG01011754.1 coordinate 86,106, forward strand.
TTGTCCTGGTCCAGTTGGCGACTTCGCTCTGGACAGCAGAAGCGGTAGTGGCAGGTTCCGCAGCAATAGATGAATGTGTCCTTGGAACAGTTGAAAGCACTGTCAAAGTGTCCCATTACGTCGTAATATCCTCTGCATCCGTCCACCCATACATCCACTACAGGCGCCACCTGGGCTGCACCTAGGGGAGGTGCGAGGGCCTCTGCTGAAGTTACATTCTTGGGGAACATTACCTGGGGCAGGGGTCTCGGAGGAGTCTCTAGAACTTCCTCTGCGGTTTCCGGGAGTGTCTCAGGAGTTTTTGTCCTTCCTTGGAGAGCAGCTGGCCTCAGGTTGGCCTGGATGGCAAGGAGCATGAGCGAGGAGCTGGAACCAGTATCGGGCTCCTCTGTGAACGGTCTCCCTGAGCGGTCTAGGTGCTGAGGAGGTGGGGACGGAGAGGCCTCCACGACGGTAGCAAGAGGGGCAGTGAGGAGGGAGAGGAGGGAGACAGCGAGGACTCGGAGATTGGTGGTGGGCGGCATTTTTACATGACTAAGACATCTATTTTCTTTTATTGAGTCAATGCAGTTGCAACGGTGTATCCGCTTCTGCAGTTTAACCCACTAAAATGGCATGTGATGCATTCAAGCAGCATGTACTAGGTACTGGAGTTTCATTCAGTAATGCTGGCTGATGAAATCGGAAATCTGCTTTTTAGTGTCGTTCGTATTTATAAGGTGTTATAATAATAGAAAAGGTCGGGAACAATAAAAATGAAAAAAAAAGTACAAACAGTATCAAAATGTTTTTGTAAGTTTCAATAATTGATGATAATGGTATTAAAATGTTTTTAATTTCCTGTTAGAAGGGAGCTCTGAAAGTGTAATGACTTCATCTCTTGCCCTCTAAAAACCCCTCTCGATTCGAGAACACTCAAATGGATGCGGTTTTGTAAAAAGCACAGATTGAAAACAACAATCTTCATGCTTTTAGTCCTTAATGCCTCATCCTACATGTCCTACAGAACAAAAGAACAAAAATCTCATTTACTACCGGGGGTGAAATTACGCTTTGCAACCACAAAGTTAGGAGCAAGTATTTTTAATAGAATATGGCATTCCTGTACATTCCTGCGCTGATGGCACTTAAAGAATAGACTATGGCCAGTTTTTTGTTAAATGTAAACAAGTTTATCTGTTCTCTTCATTCCTTTTACAGTCCAGCACTACGTACATTCAGAAATGGCACTTGTTTAACCTGTAAGCAAACCCTTTCTGGGAAAAAAAAAGGAAAAAGATATGAAATCTATTTTGTTTTTATATATTTGGCACTTTTTGCCATAGTAAACAATCAAATGGAAATAAATGACTGCACCACTGATGAATACTGTCCATTAGTGTGGCCTAGTTTCTATAGAGTACCGCATTATCTCCACGTTAGCCTGTTCTCGGCACCCATCACATATATAGATACACTATGTACTTTATCTCAGTCTTTTCTATGGCTGGATTATTGTGCTCAGTACTCGCCTGGCACGGACCGTTACTGTGACTGGGCTGTGGGTGATAATGAGAATGGCTCTGGTTAAGTGCTAGAAGACCGCAAGCACTGAAAATTAGGAGTAATCATAAAGCAAAGAAACGACTCCCAGCCTGTGAAATACATTGCAAAAATGAGGCAAATGTCATGATTTTAAGTGCTCTGCCTTCAGCTTGTAGGCACAAAATGTTGCCCGTGTCACTCAACTGTGTCGCTAATTAGATATGAAGTGAATGGCACATTGCTTCTCCGTGTGACATGTCTCTCTAAGTAAAATTATTCCTGATTTGTCTCCGATGTTGAAAGAATATCACTTTTGTGGAGAAATATGTAAATGTGTGAAGTTATTGTGTTGGAGGTGTTG
>VUQG01011755.1:2984-36934 GCA_015106755.1 Etia nguti
GGAAAAAAAAAAAAATTTGGGGGGGGGGGGGGGGGGGGGAAGACTTACCAAAGTTATTACAAATAGATAAATGTTTATATCTTTCCTCAAAGTCATTGTTAAACCATTTCTGTTTATTTTTCTGTTGTTTATGGTTTTACAAAGCAACAATTCAAGACTGCTCTACTTTGTTCTACAAATAGCACATTTTCTTAGTTTGTGGAAGCAAGTCAGTAAGTCAGTAAGTAATTACTGACTTGCAGAAAAACCACAAACTACCCACAGACAACTGCTGTTCTGCAAACTGTAAAAAGTACATGGCACACACTCATCAACAGTATGATGGTCCTTGCAGGTGAATTTCTCAAGAGTTCTTTATCTCACAGGCTTATGAATAGGTGATGATAGGTCTTAATGCAATGTGATTCATGGAGAGTAACAACTCCAATCTAGAGTGCCTCACACGCACACACGTACGCACAAACTTACACAGTTGTGTATCCGTGAATTTTCGAGAAGATAAAAGTGACTTATGTTAATTTCCTGGAGGCTGACGTCTTCCCCATAATGTTCAATAATTTACATTTCTGGTATTTCCTTTTTGACCCCATTAGAAAGAAACCTACCCATAATATGACACACGTTACACATGCTGCAGTATTCAATAAACTACTTAGAAAGCCAACATTTTACAACCTCTCTCTGTAGTGGAAGGTACATTTATTTATGTGGTAGAAATTTTCTTTGAGAAAAAAATGTCAGAAAAGTCCTTGAATGTAGCAACAAATCTTGTAACAGTAGCATCCAGGATCATCTCACTGCAGACTCAGGAAATGCTTAATTTGTTCATTTAAAGACATTTAATCAGGACCGAAATGATTAAACACAGGATCCGCATGATAAGGACAACACAATCAGCCGGTCTGATGCCAAAATGATCTAAGAATACAACAGAAATTGATTAGAGCAAAAGAGAGGAGAAAAAAAAGAAATGTCTTCTTACTGTCAATATGAAATATCCAGGTTTCTATGGAAACGCTGTTTTATCAATCACAGTTTTTTTTTTCCTTTGCTGCCTTGTGCACAGTGCCCATTTCTGTCTCTATTGTAAGCCTTAAGATCTGTTAGGTATTACGTGTGGGATGAGACCAAGTTTTAGTCTGCTCCCACTGAGATGACTAATTGATTGGCTGGCTGACCAGCAGGCTGAGCGACTCACTAACAGTGGAGAGAGACGGAGAAGACCGGGGAATACACGGGATTACAGGACAGGCAGGAGAGGCAGAAAATAGTTTGCGGTGTCGTTCAGTCGTATAGTGTAGCATTCCAGAGGAGCAATAGGGCTTACATTGACTGTGACAGTTTGCAAGAACGAAGGCTGAACGACATGTGACGTGCTGTGCAGATTAATGACCTTGCAAGAATCAGTGTTATATGGACTGCAGCCTGCAGAGCATCCACAAACGCCAGCTTTAACCTTTCACATGTAGAACTGCTTATTTCCTTGTTTTTCATTCACCCTCCGAAAAGCCACATCTCTTTAATGTCCTTTCACTATGCCTGGCTTTCTGAATCTGAGTACACTCAGTCTCTCTCTACTGCATTATGCCATAAATGGCATTTTGTGAATGGGTGTTGCTAGGTAACTGCAGTGCAGTAAAGCGTGGCAACTTGATTCTTGTGTTTAGGATGATTAAGGATTAAAACAAGTGTTTTAAGTAGTGGAACTACAGAAGTACCCAGAAGAATTATGAGTATGGGAGCTGTGTGAGTTTAAGAGTCCTTGTAGTCAAGAAAAGTTAAGTACTGAACTCAAAATTGCGTTTGCTGGCTTGTTGTCATTTAGTTCTGCGGGTAGCCTTCAAGCTGACATTCATCTCATCCGCCTCTTCACTGCAAAGGTCATAGAAAGTGAGCAGCGATTAGCCAGAGCAGTGCTGTGGAAACAAACTCTCCAGATTGTTCAAGTTTGAAAGCACCCGCGGTCCGATATCAGAGACCTGTTGAAGCCTCTGGGAGCAGCTTTGACACCTCACAGAACAGTATAAGGAAAAATGGTGCACTTCTTGCAACCAACATGTGGAACAGCTGAGCGCACACACTGACAGATGAGAGCATCCGAGTCTGCAGTCTCCACCTCCTCATGCTGGATGGTGACAGAGGATGGCAGCTCCAGTCTTTCCAACACCGAGCTGCAGGTGGGTGCAGTAACTCGGTTCCAGATCTGTACTCCTCTTCACTGCTCCTCTCATGGCTGGCTGTAATACTCTTTTCAAGCTTGCTTTTTTTTTTAGACATGGACCACATGCAGGAAATTCTGCAGTTCCTCAGGTCAGAGCTATGTAGACAGATCTTTATTTTTATTTTATGCAATTAAAGGCAAAAAGTGCTAAATGAAAGCAAAGAAAAGTGCATGATAATTATTTTTAAGTATAAATGAAGTTCAGTCTTTCTTTGACACATCCATCTACCCCAAACCAAATCCCTGATCTTGCATTGAAATTTGTGTCTCACTGGCAAGGTGGTCAAGCATTGGCCTCGACAGTTTGCATATGACTGGGTACCGTTAGCAGTTAACCAACAGCCTGTGTGTGTCAGAAAATTTTCAAGTAATAATGTTCTAATCAGATTGGCAAGTAATTCTTTATATATACCCGTTTCTGTAGCGCTGATGCCTTGTGGAGCATTTTCAACGCAATTACATGACAAATGATGTGGCTTGCTGTGAAGTAATGTCCTAACATCCTGTCCAAGAAGTCTGTGCTCCATTGTCGATGAGTTAAATTCAAGAATTTTATTTGTAAGTCATTTAGTACTAAAAGTAATTGAGTTTGTGTAATGAACTCATCCAGTCCATCGTTAGAGCTTGCTGATCAAACTCACAAGTGTTTGAAGTTTTAGCTGATAATTAAGCACTCCAACCTCTTGTCCAAATATACTGACCTCATGGTTAAAAAGTGATAGTCCCATAGACTGTATATTAAAGATGGACATAGCCACGATTATAACACCCATTTATTAGTGAAGTCCTGTTTTTAAGCCTCATGCAAAGTAGTTTTCCTGTCACCATTATTGAAACCAGAAATCACAAACATGGGGTGGAGCTGACTGTGGCACCGAGGGTTACTGCACACTTATTGTCAGTTACATAGTACAGTATATCCAACACTAATGGCCGTCTTGGTGTTTTGAAAACAGATGCGATGAGCAAAGCCTGATAGACACTGCTTTCCAAATTATTAAGCAAATGATATTTGTCGCTGACTTTCCTTCATAGTCGATTCAATGACAGTCAGTATACTTTTCAAGTCATCAACCGTTACAGCACAATTCAAATTTTATTGAACAAACCTCCCAATGATAGCTGTGGTTTTCCAAAATTAAAAAAAAACTCAAAATGCACTGATCCAAATTATTATGCACAACAGTTTCAAAACACTTTATTGGTTGTAATGAACTGAAAATGATCATTTGTTGAATTTGCAGCATTAGAAGGTCACATTTACTGAAACCATAACAGGCCAAGTTACATGTTAACACAGGACCTCTTCTTTGATATAAGCTTCACAATTCTTGCATCCATTGAACTTCTGAGTTTTTGGAGAGTTTCTGCCTGTATTTCTTTGTAAGATGTCAGACTAACCTCCTACAGCTGCTGTTTTGGTGTGAATTGCCTCCCCACCCTCAGATCTTTTGCTTTTGCCCAAAACATGACTCCCCCACCTTCTTGCTGATGTCGCAGCCTTGTTGGAACATGGTGGCCATCCATCAACCATCCACTTCTCCATTCATGAGGACCATCCAGGGTTGCACAGCATTCCTCAGTAAATAAGACTGCTTGAAAATTACTCTTGATGTATTTCTGGGCCCACTGTAACCATTTCTGAGGGTGATTATTGGTTAGGTGGTGGCCGAATGGGAGGTTTATGCACAACTGCAAGCCTCTGGAGGATCCTCCAGCTTGAGGTTCGTGGGACTACCAGCAGCTTCAAATACCTGCTTGCTGCTTTGTAATGGCATTTTAGCAGCTGTTCTCTGAGTCTGATGAATTTGTCAAGCCACAAGTTTCTTCACAGTACGATGATCACGCTTAAGTTTTCGTATAATATCTAATGTTTTCAGACCTCGTCTAAGGTATTGCACTATTTAACACATTTCTGCAGCAGAGATACTTTTTCTTTTCCATATTGCTTGGAACCTGTGGCATGCTTAATTATGTGGAACATCCTTCTTAAGTAGTTTTCATTTTATTGGGCTCACATGGCAAACTAATTATGACAGCTGTCTGAGATTGATATCAGTGATCCAAAGAGCCCAGAGACACAATACCATCCATAAGTTTAGCTGAAAACAAAAAATTGAATGTTTATGACACTAAAAATCCTATTTGCATAATAATTTGGAAAGCGATGTACACTCTGGAATCATACCCTCAGAAATCCCTACAACAGTTTGCTTGCTGTCTTTATTGTCATTATCCCCAGGCTTGTGATGCTCACCTGGTGGGAAGGTGATGACTTCCAAGGGCTGTACTTCCCCCGGGTCCAACAAACAGACGTAGCCCTTCCTCTGAAACAGTGTTAATAACATTTGGTCAGTACATGGAGAACCCACATCCTCCTGTATAATTCTTGTCATGACGAGCAGCCAGTTGCTAGGCAACCTAAAAATAATCATCTATTGACAGCAGCTTTCCATTTGTAGCTTTGAGCTGGATGAGACCTTGGAAGGGAAAACAATGGCTCACTCCTTAAAGTACACACACACACTGACTCATGGGAAATGAATATGCAAATGTGCCGTGCATTAAACACATGCAGTAGTAACCTAGAATTGGGATGAATCCCATTTTTTTGTCTTGTATTGATTTATCTATTTTGGTTTTTTCTTAAGGTGAAATCTCAGTAGCTGCTTCTACCTGTGAAGATTTCTTCATTTATACATTTCACAGAGATCCAAGTTTTGAAACTGATAATTTAATCTTTATTTAAGAGGCCAGTTTAAAAGGAAAGGTCCCATAGCTCAAGTTTATGGCATTTTAGTCTAGGGAAAAGAAAAGAAAAACAACAACAACTGCAAAAAACAAAAAAAACAACCCAATATTCTGATGAAATTTGACATAATAAAGTTATTCTAAATTATATTTATGCAAAGGATGTTTGAGGACATGTCATACCCTCAGCACTTGAGTCCAGTAGGCTGGGTGTAAAGTCCTGACTCTGGAGAATCTTTTCCACAACATCGTCAGCATCCACCCGAGTGTCGTCCATTCTCTTCAGCTGAGACTCCATGGAGTCCTGTTTCACTGGGTGTCTGAAGGGAGAATACACAAGAGCATCTGGAGTGTTTGAGGACTAGCTGCTTTTACTGCAGAGTCAAACTGATGTTTTGCTTCCTGTACTTCACATTACATTTTGTGCTAATGAAGCGGAGTGATCAACCTGCTTACTTCTGCTTAACCAGTCAAAACTCTACACAGTGTTTCAACTGCTGTTTCAGTCACTTACATTAGATAGACATAAGAAAAAATGGACGAGCCCCTTATTGTAATTAATCCAGCTTTCAACACTAGTGGTGTGTGTTTTAGTCACACTAAATGTAAAGTACATTTTTTATGCATTATAATAAAAAGTTTTAAAATATTACCTTTAAATACAGTGACAAGGCAAAACATTTAGAACTCAACTGATCTAAAAGGTCATGACTGTGCCTGAACATATAGTGAAGAGCACCAGAACTGCTGCTGCTAGTGCAGTGTGCCTTCTGTCTACTCCCCCCCCTGCTCATCTGTTAATGTAACTTGCTGGCTACTGAAAACATCTGTGACCAACTAGGTGAACACTGCTTATTAAGATTATTATCAAGGTTGGCATGGTAGTCACATATGCATTGTAATTTTGTGGACATCTTATTTGTATTGACCGTTTTCTGGCAAAAGGTTTGAGTTTTTGATCACTCGATTAGTAAGTATAGGAAGCTCAATCACTTCCTGCTTCCGGAGTTTGATAAATTTACTTACAGCTGCATGTCAGAAAAGTAAATATGTGGTTAGGTTAGCAACAACGTAATGGGAAAAAGCTATCCTGTCACCACATGCACTTGGAGCACTCTTTGTTAACAACGATTCACACATTAATTAGCATTCATTTCATCTGTGCAAAAAATAAAGACTAAACGTGCCATTTTGCAGAGGTAAGAAGCATGACAATACTTCCTGTCTTTTTCTTGTCACAGTGAGGTATCTTAGCAACAGGGCAGAATGGTAGTTTATTTAGAGGTGCAGATATGATATTTTCCTTATCAAGTCTCTGCAAGAAATCTGATAAGTAAATTCCCATAAATGCTTAACTATTCCTACAAAATGCATCTTAAGCTCTAACAGCATGTAAAACTAGCCCCCAGGAATACTCCTCTGCTCATGGTTGGACATTTTTAGATCCCATAAACACAATGAGAGTTTTTCAAAGAATAAAAGCTCACATAATGAAACCACAAATACACTTCCTCCAAAGCTCTTCTACTCTGACAGCTGCTTCCTGAAACATGACACAGGTCTCAGGGGTATTCAGTATAACTCCTACCATAAAAGCCTACCACGTTTGGCATGCTTACTGGATTCTCTTTATCAAATATGACAAAGAAAGTGACAACATTTGTGTATACATTTGGTACACACTGCATGAAAAAATAATTTCATTCTGCACCTTTAACCGGGTTACCTGTTGAGCCGTTCACAGGAGGATGCACTCCGCACTGGTGTGCCCGGAGCATTGCCGGAAGCTGCTGAGGAGGTTGGGTGCTCAGGCAAAGCTGGACAGGTTCTGGATTCTCGGTCTTCACTGGGCTCCGGGATGCTACCAATACCCGTTGAAGCGCTGCCTACTGAATGGTTTCTCCGGTGGCTGAATTCTGACATGCTGGAGGAGCGGGAGTGACCGGTGCTGTAGCCTGAGAGACATGGGCAGTGATTGTATTAACATACAGCAGCAGTATTTCACTTGATAAGCTCAGAGATTGTAACCCAGGTCATTTTGTTATAGGTACAATTTACTGTTTACAATTCCCCTTAAATGCATCATATGGAGGTTACATAAAGTTACTATTTACTGTGTGTTTAACTGCGTGTTAAAGCATGGCTGTTTTGAGGTGACTAGGGCACGGATATCTTTTGTTAATAATGCTCTCAGCAACATATCCAGATAAACATGTGGACATATATGTGTGCCCCTCCCCCTTCACACAGAGTGGAGCAGGCAGTAGTCACTATAGGGGAAACACTTGGCACTGGAAAATGTTTAAAAAATAATATATATAGAGAGAATATATAGGGAAATATTTATCCAAACAACTCCTGACATGGATGAACAGATGCATGGTGGGACAGCGATTTCTCAGATTTTAAGATGTTACCTCAGGATTACCGTAACATTTCCATATTAAATGCAGTATACAAATCCTGCACCAGTGTTTTGTAGCACTGCAAAGACCTGCTGCAGATATATATTCCTAATATAGCACATGGGTTAAATCTGCATCGTAACATTAATAAAGATCAACTGATACATGCCCACACAAGTCCAATATTTGTATTACTAACTGGAGACAAATGACTTATTTAAGCTCATAAATAAATAAATCAATATTAAGTGCATACAGAGTTTTTGTTCTTTTTAATGTGTTGTGTAGCAGATTTGTAACTTGCTCTGTACTAAATGATTTAGCCGTTCACGTGACACCCACACTCATGCTGTTCATGTCAGCGGGAAGCCAGCTAAAGCAAGAAGAGACATCTCGGGGCATCAGGTCACTTCCCACACACTAATGAGAGGTCTGAATAAATCCATCAACCATTTCACGTGGAAGGAAATACATTTTTAAATTCTATATGAGAGGGTCATTAGAGCTGAGCTCAGTGCATCTCTTCACTTCCTCTGATCTTTTATTACTGTTATCCGATCTGCCTGTAATGGAAACTCGAGCTCTGGCTCTGAACTGTGCTGCTGGAGTGTCACTGGAATATGATTTTATTCTTTCCCTCCTCCTCAATCCAAAGGCCTTTTTTTCTCATTTTGACCTTACACTCCTATTATTTAAAGTACAATTGATTGTAGGCGAACAAAAAAATTAACATTATGTACTATTTCTACTGCTTGCTGCTAGCTTGGATGCATACATAGACTATCTGTATGTTTGGAAAGCAAAATATGAACAGCAGTAGATAATAAAGACAAATTTTAAACCCTTACCTGAGAGTTTTGACTGTTGGCTGGCGTAACTGGAAGTTCGGGAGTGGCAGCATCCACCGGGGTCATCTGACACAACCGGGCACTTCCCTTCCCTATTCTCTGCTGGATTAAAAAAAGGACAGACCCAGATGTTGGATGTGGATTTGAGTAAAAAACATGCACGTACAGCTTCTATGAAGCATCCTGTAAAAAAATAAAGAAACTGCCCTCAGATAAGCCCATGCTGTGGACTCATTTAACACCATCACTAACAATTATGTATAGTATTGAAAGTGAAAGTAGGTAGTGAAAGCTGGAAAGACATTCATGGATATCTAGAGTGAAATAATTCACTCTCTCTGAGTTAATGAGCTAGTGGCCACAGTTGGCACGTGCAGGGACACAGAGTCACTTCTGCTCAGGCGAAAACAAACATATTTCCATCTGAAAAGAGCTCAAGTTAGTTCTGCGACCAAAAAGATGGTCTGCAATGCATAAAATCTCTGTGAAAACATATCATCAGAAGAGCAAAGCTGGATGCTAGTTGACAGCTTGGATAACAATTCTTTGAATTTAAGCCTTTAAAGAAAAAAAAAAGAAAAACACGTGGCACAGTGTGAACATGTGAGCCACAGTTTTAATGTCAAATGGGCAAAAAGGGTGAGCTGCCAAAAAGCAATAACATTTCAGAGTTCAAATGTCTGTGGGAAGGTCTCAGCAGCCTCAGCAACACAGCAGAAAATAGACTACATAGAGGGGGATAACAACTAGAGACACATAAGTGGAGGTGGTCACAATGACCTCACAGCTAGTTTGTTTTTTTTTGTTTGTTTTTTTAAACTCCGGGCATTCCTCAAATCATCTTTTTGATATGCCTCAAATTTAGAGAAAGAATTCCCTTCTGCACTGCACCAATGCACAGTGATCACAGCCAGAAACAGCAGCTTGTCCAAAATATACACACTTCTTGCACCTCTCCTAAAATGATTTTTAAATGGCACAACAACAGGTCTGTGTAGATTATCTGTGCTGGACAAATGTCCACCAACAAAACATGATCAAAGACCCGCATACATGACTTGAACTGGCGCATCTTGCACATGGGCATGCACCACTAAGGCATGTTGGGAATGACACCAAGTGCATCGCACATGCAAACACACAACCCGCACCAGAAAGACTAGCACAAAAGTCCTATTTTTAAGCATGTAAAAGCCCCCTGAGTTAGAGCAGATTGTGGTTCATCTAAAAGAAAGCTAGTTTAAATTATACATGAAAGAGCTCTGCTACTCTCTGAAGCTTCCAGGAAGAACAAGCATTGCTGTGTTCATGTGTGAACACAGCAATGTGTTCACACATGAACACACATACTGAATAAGAGAGGGAAGAAGGCGCTGAAAGAGAAATCTTCAAGAGAAATGTTTTTTGTAGTAGGGGATGGGAGCAAAGTACAGTAGGAGTTATGGCGTCTATAATACAGGAAAAATCAGACAGGAGCGTCTGCAGTTTGACAAATGAATATCAGCAGCGATGCGCGTGGAGGGGGGTGACACTAATGACAGCTAAAAACATAACTGTTAAGATTATGATGACCTACTCATGATCACTTTGTTTTTATTATCTTTTAGCTTTGTCAGCCACACAGAACAGTAGAGCGTGTTCTACAGATTGCCCCTAACCGAAATAAATTTCAGCTTCTGCCTTTATCTTACAAGCTACAATGCTGGGAAGCTCCTGGAAGCTCTCCATGATCTTCCTGTATAAATCTAAACCAGATTAGCAGGAACTTGACACATCAATTACAGCCCCCTCCAAAAAAGCAAGGCCCGGTCACATTCACCATCTACAAGGGATGAAAACTCATCAGAGGTGACGGTCTCATTTTTAAAAAATAATAACCGGTAGCATTCAAATGTAGATTCATGCTCCAAGTTAGTCACCCTAGAATTAATGTTATTTTACATTTCAGGCTGAGTCACACTAGCGTTGTGTGCCTTCTCGGCCAGGTCTCCCCTGAGAAAAAGACTTTAATCTCAAGAAATTTCCTTGTTAAATAAAGGTTATATTTTAAATAGATAAATAAAAAGACTAAAAATAGGACAGCAACCTTCTCGAGACTAAAATCCACCGTTGCCTTGTGACTGCATTGGATACCTTTACTTTTTGCCGACTGACTGCAAGCGGTCGAGGCAACCATTTTCGACTAGGTGATTGCACAGGTCATTTGGTGGGAGGCAACTTGTCTCCAACAACTGCAGTCTGCCTTGGACTGACTACAATCGCGCTCAGACAGCCTGTCAAATGTTTGCAAATAATCACCGTCTAATTTATAAATGCAGACAGATTTCCAACACGTTGCAATCAATCCGAGTCTGTCAGAGCAACTCGTCTGTACCGTCAGCTGGTTGTTTTCTATAAAAGCAAATGTGATTCTGCAGGCTAATTGCTGTCCTGCAGCAAAGTCAGCAGTTGCAAAGGAATTTCTGAATTTCTGTTTTAGACCTATGAGGTTCTGGCTGGACTGTGTATGTAGACAGCAACAGATTTGTAATTTGACATGATTTATCACAGTTATTCGCTATATTATCACAAACAGGTTGCACATAATTGCCAACTTGACCCCATTCAGTTGCAGACTTATAGCAGACTGATTGCAGATTGATGTACCAAAGTTGCTTTGAAGAAGAAGAAAAAAACCCAAACAACAACTGGAGAGTGACCCAACCCTCATCTTCAAAGCAACCATTTCAAAGGCAACACGATTGCAAGTATATTGCAGACAGTCACAATCATTATGCTTGTGTTATTGTTTTCACTGGTGTGACAGCAGCATTAAAAGACAAAGAGCCAGACAAAAGCATATTAGAGTGAATTAAGTTATCAAACACTTTACTAGATCACAGGTAACTCACAGGTCAAAGCTAGTAAAGGTTTGTGTGCTACTTTTGTTACAGGTGTCATTCTAAAAAGCTGGGTCTGCAGGTTGTTCTGCTCTGTGGTAACACAGATGGGCTCTCTACAGTAAATCTGTTTTACATTTTCATTTCCAAATTTTATAAGATCAAACAGAGCTGCTCTGTTTGTGGTACTCCTGACCTGGTTTTATCATTTGCATAGCTTCCTGTTTTCTCTTCTATAAAGCAGCGACTCGTTCAGAACATGACTTCGTCACCTATTCATTCATTTGATAATCATGTTTCCTGTCTGGGTTCAGCTTGAGAGACGACACTAAATGACTGAAAAACATTAATATATTAATTTAACATGATTTCCTGGGAATACATCTAGATGAAGCACCATTATTTATCCTGGAAGTGATTAAATATCTTTAGAAATGTTTGCTTCTGCTGCCATGAAGACTATTACTTGTTGAGCACTTTATTTATTTTTTTATCAGTTTGAACCCAGAATGGGTCAAAATCAAATAAAAGGAGCTTTTAATGGTGGTACATCAAGCCAAACAGATAAATCCACTGAAGAAAATAAATTCTGAGCAGTGGAGGAAAACCTTTACTGAATAAAACTTTAATCACTTTGCTTTAAAACACTTTCATTTGTCCATCTCTAATAATCTTCTTACATTTTTATTAGTTGTTTACTCTAGTTGATTAAATATTACATTTAGTTATTTGTACAATAGAAGAAATTCTCAGCTTGTGATGAAGTACGATCTGTCAGGTGCCGGCAAATGTTTGGCAAAGCCAATGAGAAGATAAAGCAGAGCAGAGGAGTGTAATGTGGAGCGATTGGCCTCACCAGAACAGCCTTTCTGTGAGTCCCCTCCCTTCCTCTCTTCCAGGAGGCTATCTGTATCACCCTGGATCGCGATCATTGTGGCTGTGCAGGGAGGCCTGATGACAGAGGCAAAACAACTGGCCTTTATTTTCTACTCATATACTTAAATGCATCAACTAAAAATAAGCAAAAACAAAAAGACAAAACTGCTAAAGGATTATAAAATACAATATAACACATTATGCACATTATGCACAAGCTATTACTCAATGCTTTAAAAAAAAAAAAGACAGCTTAAGCTCACAGTCACTTCAGAGTTGCAAAATCCTGTATCCAGTGACATCTTTAAGTCTCAGTGTTTAAAGCTGCAAATAGTACGCACATAGAAGGAGCTCTTGGAACAGCAAGCTGCAAATTACAGCAACAGATCTGTGGTAATAATTTAGACATATGACACTGAATAACTGAAGAAATAATAATCCCTGTAAAGACAGAGCACAAGCAACAGCGCTGGTGCTTCAAATGTAGCTGTTTTGAGAGAACAAAGAGGTTTTAAGTTACGGTGCAGGAAAGGTCATTGGGTCGGTTTTGTTGTCCTAGCTGTATTATCCACATATCCAGATGAGCACAGCTCACAAAAGAGCATGGTTAGTGTTTTAGTCAGAAAATGATTGGATTTAAATGGTTTTCCAGTTCAAACATTTTTCAGTTACCAACCTCTACTGACAGACTCTGCAGAGAAGTACAAGAAATTGCCTTAACTCACGTTTTAAAACAGGGATCCCCTGACATGAGCTGCGTACTGATGATAACCTATGGAGAGAAAGAAAAAAAGTTAGCTTAGGTTTTACTTCCATTCAACTTGGGCAACTTCAGAAAAGTTGCCCACTTTTGCTTTGGAGTCAGGAAAAATGTGCTCACTGACTAATCCCCAATGTCGTCACACATTGAGGCGTCATGAAAAACAGCAAATAATGACTGTGGGCTGGCATGAATCTGCACCATCCTTTTTATTTCCCACAGGTGACACCTCTCGTCTATGGTCATGGATTATTTCTGGCTCAAATGAACGACTCAGGTATCATCTTTGTAAGCAACATTTATGCAAAAACCTTTCCAGTGTGATTCTCTGAGTTAAGGAAAAACACCGCACTGGTGTGATTGAAGTCACATCAGACTGCTGCGGGTGCGTCTGTGTTACCTTGAGAATGGAGTTATCCTGACGAGTATTTTTGGTATCGTAGCCTTCCAGCAGACATCTGCGGGTTGTATTCCCTGAGCCGGCAAACTCTGCTAAATTCAGATCCGCAAAACCAAGCTGAAGGAGAAAGAAAGAATGACACAGGGTAACCTTTGTGTTTTGTTTTTTCCCCCTCAGGAGACGGATCTTTTTCCCAGTCAGCAATATGACAAACTCTGGATGGAAAATGACATCAAGAAGGACAGGAGACAAACTTGAATAAAACAATATCAGCAAATCTTACAGTTCACTTTTTCTTCAAATGATAAGCTAGGGAAAGGATACCTACTTGAGTATGTATAATAATAGGGTTTAGTTTGCTCATTAAATAATTACTTTCAACTAAAGTGAAAAGGCATAACATAATGAGCCAACCTGCAGGCAGTGAAGGCCATCTGTTTGCTACAGGCTCACAAGGCTAGCTACTTCAATATGGCTGATTACTGTAAAATCTGGGTGACCTGGAGGTTCAGCTCAGAGGACGGGGGTAGCGTATTGTAAGCCTGTGATGAGTTACCTTTGCGTATGCCTTTCCACCCTTCAGCTCCTGCATAAGACAATCAAAAACAAATAACATAACATTAATAAAATGACTTGATACAAAAAAATGAAAAAAAAAGGTTACATAACTTATCTCCAGCTGTCATGCTAATGTTTTATATTGAACTGATCCTTGAAATCTTTTGGGGGGGAAACCAAATTAAAAACATCAGTTTATTCTCTACATTCCTGATACTGTAATTAAAAAAAAAAAAAAAGGTATAATAATTAAAAGCTAAAGTAAAATGTAAAAGGCTGAGGGGCTAAAGGTAAGGTCAAACTTTACAGTTGTTAAACACAATGTTCTTATCACCAGAAAACTTTGAAAGTTGGATCCAAAGAGCTGTGATAGGAAATTTTCAACAATATGAAAAGAAAAAAAAATTACACTGGTAAAAAGGAAGGACCCATGCAGGAAACATAGGAATATTCTGACTACTTAACATTGTGAGTCTCCTAAAACAAAGGGAGAATCTCATGAGAAATAGCTTTCAGATTGAGTTTAAATCTATAGGAGATGGTTATCTGCAAAGATTGCGATTGTCCTGCAAGAAAACAGTCATTCACTAGCTGAACTGGGGAAAAACACTTTTTTTTGTGTTTTATTCTTTATTTGTCAGGGACAATGCACAAAAAATACTGACCTCATAAGAAAAAATTGAATTTTGACCAGATTTAGATCCTAGCTGAGTTCTATCTGCAGTCTTTGGGTAGGTATACATAATAATAAACAAACTAGAGCAGAAATCACTGACAGTGTACACTGTGTGGTAGGAGGTATATGTACATGTACTTCTTACTCTAGTAAGGCTATAAGTAAAGTGTTTTCCTTAGCTTACTATGTCCGTTACAGGAGTTTGCACGACTTTTGTGTAGTACTCTGAAGGAAAGAGCCAGAGACATTGGGTTGTTAATGAAGCTGTAGTGCCTTGCAACGTTGCACAAACTTAGTGCAGACAGTATAACTTGTGTGGGGACAGAAAAATAGCTTATTTTGAGGAAAAGCCAAAAAACCCCAAACCAAACTCCTAAAGCAGCTTTTATCAGACACAACTGGTGATTTATACATCTAGTTTCTTATGTCCTGATGACCACTATGATTCAAGTTATGGCTACGTCTCTGTTCATTATCACAACGCCAGGGGGAATCACCTCAAGACAGGGAGACTTTGTCCAGAAGGACTGACAAGGCTTAGGGTGGGCAGCTATCTACCTTGACCGGTTGGGGTGAGATGAGAGTGGTGGGAAAAAGGCTAAAACATAATACTTTACCTTTCTGACAGACACACGACACACACAGGGGTCCAGAACACCTGTGCCTGCGTTGGCGCTCATCTTGCACGGGAAAGAGAACCGTTTCTTCCATCTGACACAGTTTGCCTGCACAGGTTCCCTGTATGGACACACGGACACCAGCTTTAAGCACCCAGTAAGGTCACATGTTTGTTTGATATGCATGCTGGGGCCTGAAAAGCTAATTCACAACTTGGCCTCTGGCTTTACACTGGCATGATTGATAAAATCATTTGAGAATTTTTTTTATTTTTTTAGACTCTACTTGCATTGTACGCTGTATACAGAAGGGATTTGGGAAAGAAATATCTGTATTCTAAAGAGCAAACAAACGAACAAACATATCAGTTCTAATCTATTGTAATTATTTCATTTGCTACCAAAACAAACAGGCAAATTTATCGCGACATTCTAAGTGAAAGCCAGCCCAAATCATGTATACAGCCACGCAAACTGCCCTCAGAAACTTCATTTCATAAATTTTCATCTCTCTGTTACATAACAAATAAAGTGACTTCAGCTGAAAGACTGCTGGATTAACATTTCCCACATCTCTTCCCTGCTTAAGGGCATCCATTCAAGCTGCCAATACGAGCCCATGTGCTCATTCTCAGCACCTAATAAGCAAGCTATTTAATTACAGCCTTAATTTCTCCTATTGATTCATTTAACTGACAAATCCAGGGGCTTTGGTAGCAGGTGTGGTGTTTACTGGCACGAGAGTAAAAAGAGAGCGGCACATCCTCCACTGTCTAGAGGTTAAAACGACTGTGAGGTGCAGCCTGCTGTCAGTGAAAGGATGAGACGAAGTGAAAGAGAAAGACCGAGCGTGGGCAGAATTACGATACCGCAGATGGCCTCGCTTTCACTGGCATCTTCTCCTCTCCCACTCACCTAACCAGCTTCCATCTGGTAATATAGCTTACGCGCCATTCATTTGGTTTGGCTTCGGCTGGATTTCAACACACACAAAGCTGAAGGATTTTTTGACTCTTTAATACAGTATAAAAAAAATGATGTAGCAAGTCTGAAATCTGAAAGGAGAGTTAAGACTACAACAATTAGCAGGGTGTGCAGATCCTTTTTAACATGGGCAAGACCGAATGAACGTACAGGGCCGCGTTTTGCTCTGTATCCCTGCATTACTATAAATAAAAAGCAGCAGATGCGTGACTAATGTTTCACAAACGCTGACTCCATCCTGAGGTTGATAAATCTCAGACAGCAAACTCCCCAAGTCGAGAGGGATCTCCCAGCCAGCTGGACACACTGCGTGCTTTGGGAATTCTGGCTCGAGTTCATGCGCTGAGCCTCACTGCACTTCTCAGCGCATCAAAATCCTATTAGCGTACGTTATGACTAAGTCTGGTTTTAAGCACAAGCAGAGGTCATCTCTGTCATCCCTCTACATGGCTCGGGTCTCTTGTTAAACTACACATGCTCTTTAAAAGGCGACTGCAGGCAGACTTCATACAGGAATGCTTCCACAAATACAAATCTTTTCAACTCTGTTTGGATGCAAAGCTTTCAGACCTCGATTAGATCATTCTGTCATGTTTTCAAAGATGCATCTTTATACAAATAGGACAAACAGTTTTTTCCAGAAATGGCTGTGCAGATCAGATGAAAAGCTACACCAAAGGAAAACTTCCCTTCCACTTCCAGTTTGGAAGTTTAAAAGAGTCTGAGAGGAAATCTAGATTTGGGGCAGTCTAACATAAACCAAACTGATGTTTAAAAAAAAAAAAGAAAGAAAAAAAGAGGAAAAAAAACCCCCTAAAGATTAAATCAGCAATGGGTTGAGTATAAAACACTGCCGAGCCCGAAGAGGACATCTCTAATTAGGGACAGAACGTTGTTGTTTGGCTTCATCTTTATTTTCCTTTATTAAAGTAGTTACTTACACGTGGAAAAGACCGTAGATTTTATAAAAATAATAAAAGGATGACACTGCCATGACGTATGAAAACATCCTAATTCACACTGTCAGGCACAGACTGGACCTTTTTAGCTAACAGAAGGCCTGTTATATAATCAGAGTGAAGCCCATGTAATCCCTAAAGCCTACAAAAACTACAAAACAATGTGTGCTGCTGCTTTTATCTGATGTTAAAGATCCGTCTAATTTATGAGTGAAAGGCATTAATGGGCATGTCTGTAGGAACAGCCTTAAGGTGACACAGTTACTATGCTTAGGGTGACAACTCTGCAAAAGGTCACTTCTTGTCATGGCCAAAAGCTGGTACTTCATCATGCGGTTCCTTATAACAACTACTTTAATGTGTATGCGGTCAAATATTTTGACACTTTTGGTTTGCAGAGTTTACCAATTCATATATGTCACATCATGTGTGCTGCCGCCTTATAAGGTAAAAGTCAAGTAACTCCTCACTAACATCATTTCTTCTGTTTGAAATGTGGTAACCTGAATTTATTTTAGACAAGTGGATGCTGTCACAGAGTATTGTTTGAGTATGAAACATTTCTCTCAGAGTTGTGTGTGTTTGGGTTTATTGAGGTCTGAGATTTAAGCAACCCTTTTAAGCTGTGCAAGTGGCTTTTTCTCAACCTCTGTTATTTGTTAGTTTTAAACGACTTTTTTGGCTTGCAAATTGTTTCGTTTCCACACAAACCACTACAACTGGCTGGGGTAAGCTGCAAAGCTCATGTGTCACAAGGCCTCCCATTAGCCAATAAGAAAAGGACACAAACCCTGTGCAGCTGGGTTGTCATTTCCTGGATGCTAATTGTAGATGTACAAACAGATACTGCACATGTCGCTCCTGTTTATGGGAAAGATGTATCAATGTGGCCAACACACGCTCAGGAGTATACTTATTAATGTGCATACTTATAACTCTGAATTTTCAATTGATTTTCATGTGGTTTGGTTTTTAGAGTGATGCTCCAAATGTGTTTATGTTGCAGGAGCCTTAGTTAGATTTTTTTTTCCATTAAAAAAAAAAAAAAATGTGCATCTTACGTTGATACCAATTCTACAATGTAAAGCTTAAAATTAATATTCCAATTCTGAAGCTCTGCTGTAAAAACCTGCTGTAAAATGTAGAAAGTAAAGGTATTACTCCATCACTTGAACAACTTGTCCTGTCACTCTGAATTGACACGAGAGCTTCAAATGAGTCATTTGGCTCAGAGTCTCTTCTCCTTAGTGCTGCTGTCCATCACTGTCTTGATGTTATGTGAAGCTGCACATATATCTGAGCAACACTGGGCAGCTCTGTGTGTTTTTATAACTACAATCAAGGCACATACTTAAGTTAACTGGTACTGCTTACCAATTACTGACAGCGACATAACAAACAGCGATATAGCTAACTGTCAAATATAAATTTCAGGCTCTTATTGATACTTCTTTCCCTTTTGGGGTCGCCAGAGCGGCTCATTGGCCTTCCATCTAACCCCAACTCTAATCTTGTCTATTCTGGTCACTCCCATTGAAAATCTTAACATCTTCAACTTAGCCTTCTGTCTTTCTGTTAGTGCCACAGTATCCAAACCATCCATCACTACCATCTCTCTTTCACTCGTGCTACTATCCCGCTGTCACAAATCACCCTGACACTCTTCCTCACCCTGCCTGCACTCACTTCTTCACCTCTCTTGTGCACTGTCTGTTGGTTTGGATGGTTGACCCCAGGTATTTAAACTTATCTACCTTCACCGTCCCTTCTCCTTGCATGTTCACAACCAAACCTATCTCCTCTCAGTCACACATGTATTCTCTCTCGTTTCTTTCTGACTTTCATTGCTCTTCTCTCCAGTGCATACCTCCCCCTCTTCAGGTTTTCGTCTCTCACTGCAGATCACAATGTCATCTACAAACATCATAGTCCGCAGAGACTCCTGCCTGACCACATCTGTCAGCCTTTCCATCAGCACTGCACATGAGAAAAGACTCAGAGCTGATGTCTGACCTAATCCCACTTCCACCAGTCAGTCCTAACGCACACCTCACCACTGTCTCACTGTCCTACACCACCCTCACATACTTCTCTGGCACCCCTGACTTCCTTATGCAGTACCACAGTTCCTCTCTCTTGGCACACTATCAGATCCTATCTCTAAACCGAAAAATACAGTGACCTTCTCTATACTTCTCCATCAACACTGAACAAACATATTGACAGCACTCTCTCAGCATGAAGCCATACTACTGCTCACAGATTATGAAAGCTGCAACTGTTTGCAGAAAAGCTGATTCCTATCATGCGACCTGTGCAATCGTCTTGCAATCAAAAGTGGTCCTGAGTGCTCTGGACAACCATTTAGTCACCACAAGTTGCAAAAAATTCAATACAATCATCAAGCAGCCCTGCCAAGCTAAGTGTATCCAATGTTGGATGGTTTTTCGGTTGAGTGGATATAATGTAAGTTTGCTCGGATAACATTACCTCATGATGGCGGTCCATAAGATGAGCCCTCTTGTTCAGAGTATTTCCAGAGATAATAAAATATCGAGATTTGATGTCCCTGTATCCATACAACATCGCAACAGTATGCTGTATCAATTTTTCCCCCAGCCCTAGTATGGATGTATGTATTGCAGGAAAGGCATTTAACAGTCTGAGTATACGAAAAATGAAATGCAATAGTTTATAGGGCAGTAATCGTCTGATTACTCAATCTGAAAGTTAATGAAAATAAAGATAATCAGAGGAGATGATTATCTTTGCTCGTCTCAATTTGACAACCCTGTCTTGATAACACCGCTGTTAACCACATGGACATGTTTTTATAAAGTTTAGGGAGCACACTTCACACATACAGTTTAAGTTGCTGGCCTGGTAGGTGAGGACTGGTCAGCTATACACACAACTATATAGAAGAAGCGAAACAATTTTCTCCCGCAATCGGGATATGACCATATACGCAGTCCTTGCATTAGGACTCGGGTTCATATGTTGATCAACGGGAAGTTGATTAAAGACACTGAAGCACATCTCAATACTTCAGTGAATACATTATGATAAAATATGGAAATGACACCATTGATTCAGCACCGAAAAGCTTAAGGAGTCATATTCAGCTTTGTGACAGCTATGTTATGAGTGAGCTGCCCTCAGTGCTTAATTCCACAACTCAGCGAGGAAGTGAGCCTAAAATTTAACCACGGAATTCCAAATGGACACTTGTTTAAATGAACGGTACCACCAGAAACCCAAAGCTACTGAAAAAGAGCAACGTGATGCTACAAACTAGCACCGACTAGAAGAAACTAATATTAGCCCAACTTAACGTTACATTGGAACAACTAACGGACGTTAGCTATGTTCTTGTAGCCCATTAGCTTAGTTAGCTGTTAACATTTCCTAAAGGCATGAAGCCACAGAGTTAGTTCACTCTGCGGACTGAATAGCATCCGTCAGTCAACGTTTTAGTGGCTGAATCAAAGCCAAGCACCCTCACCGAGAAGACTCCTCGGAGAAGCCGCCGTCCAGCAGCCTGACTTTACAGAAGAGGACACCGTTGACAAAGGGGACCGACGACAGCTCGTCCAGGTCAAAATCCACCTTGAACTTGAATTTCTTCTTTTTCATCATCATTAAATCCATACACCGTTTCAGTGCCTTTGAAAAGATGCTCCAGTGTCGCCCGTCGCTGACATTACTGCCCCATTGTTTTGAAACACAGACAGAACCAGCTTGGTGTTTGTGGGAGGATGGTGGTGACAACAGTCAGTCAGTGGCTCATAGTACTGGCAGAGCTCTATCCTGTTATGATCTTTCAAAATAAAAGCGCGCGTTTTCAAACCCGTCGATAGTCAGATTAATAGTTTACTAATCGTTCTCAAATATTGACTTGAATTTTATGCAACATTTTATTTACCTTCTTATTTGATCACCAATTTTTATTTTTCTATTCTGTACTTCATTCATTTATCAGTTTGGTTCAAAATGTACATTTGATTATCTCTGAATTATAGTTGTTTCTTTGACTATATCGCACGGATGGAGTCTCAGCTTCTGTAGTTGATTGGGAAGTAAAAGAGTTAGTGTGACTGATCAGTCTCAAGGTGCAGTCCTATTCCTCCTAGTTGCATTTACACCCACAAGTAGTGGGTGCTTAGTTGTATGCGGCACCTCAAGTCCCGGAGTAAGTGCAGCGGCCCTTCACTGGGGTGCTGCACTCAGCTGGAAGGGTTGATTTTGTTATGCGGGGTGGCTTATCCTGGAGGAAGGGCAGTGGTGTATCCGTGACGTGCTGCGATCGACTAAAGGCAGAGGATGGTGTTTCACTCATCTGTATGGAAAGGAGGATTTTCTTATTTTGATTTTCATGTGCAGCATGGCTTGTCTTGAAAGAAGGAAGTGGCGTGAAAAAGTTCAAAGGTCTTCTTTAGATGTTGGCTGCCTTTTGTTCTGTTCTCTGATAAAATGATCCCACACTGCTTCAGTAAATTTGAGGTCTGTGCTTTGGGCAGGCCAATCCATGACGGGTAGTGCCTTTATAAAGTTTAGCTTTTTAAAACTTTGTAAAACGTATTTGTTTACGTTTTACAAAGTTTGGCTCCTTGGAAACAAAAATATAAATAAATAAGGGGTGGCTTGAAACTTTCGCAAGGGAGTGTATGCCTGCCTGTTTGAGATTTGCCTGTGTACTTCGCACGATGATCCGCAGGGATTTTAAAATTCAAATGAATGTTAAACAATCCTCTTTCCTCATTCCCAGGAGCACACAAACATTTGCCTTCTAATGTCAGCCTTTTATCTGTTACCGTTTTATTTCTTGGCTATTTACTTTGAAGTGACTGATGACTAACCGGACGTGGAGGGATGAGAGCTTTACGCTTGGTGCAAACTGAAGCCCGCCTCCTCTCTCGGCAGCACTGATTGGACAGATTACTACAAGAAAGCGAAACCAGCTGCTGTTTAGTTATTTGACGTTTGTCTCCATCTGGTGGTACAGCGTAGGAACTGTACAGCCAATAAACTCTGTTGCGCAACTTGCACAATTTAACAGCATATCTGTTATTCTAGAAACTTTTCCCACCACTAGTAGCTGTTAAAAAGCTGTTCCCAAGCAGGATGAGAGAAAAGGAAATCCCATTAAACATGAAGATGTACAATTTCTCTGAAAGGTTTTAAACAAAATATGTCAAAGTGGCCTTGAGGAGCACCCCTCCCGTGCTTTGAGGCAATTACAAGCTTATGGGGTTAATTTTGCCCAGAGCAGCTGCCGGATTCTTTTGAATATGACTCACCGGATAGACAAAGATAAGTTACACCGCCTTTGTACTGCAGACCGATGGGTACAGGATGATGATCCTTGCACACTAGGCTACTGTACAGTCTGCACGCGTGCGTGCGCTCGCGAGGGGACGTTTTCACTACAGCAAACCAAATAAAACGCCTAAAAGTGGGCAAGACTTGAAAGGAGGAGAAAAGGCTATAGTTGACTTGTGAGGAAATGTTGAAATGCCATGAGTAATAGTGACAGAACAGTGCGTGTGTGTTGTTATTGAAGGGTGTGTCTCCGTGAGCGTGTGCGTGTGGGCACTAAAAAGAGGAGGTCTCCCAAGGCGAAGTCAGCCGAGTCCCTCCACCCATCTGTACAGCGCTCCTATCTCATCCGCAAAAAGCTCTCTGTTGGACAAATCTGCACATTATCGTGTGCCCGCTGGACTTTACACCGACGCCGACCCATAAGGACTTTTCTATCACTTCCCCAGGCTGCACCGCGGAAGTCCTGAAACCAGAAGCACGAGCCACAGGAATCTGTTGCCACAACAGATTGCTTACCCAGTTTCTGTTAGTGTGTGTGTGCGTGGAGCTCTACAGGCCTCTGCCGTTTTCATTTATTGTTTTAAGATGTATCAGGTGGCGAGGAAGCTCTTTTTTACGGACTGTCGGTGCGCTGACGATGCCTCGAAAGTGTACGCAGAGCTGTTTGCCAAGCTGGACGCTAACAAGGATGGAAAAGTGGATGTGTCCGAGCTGAAGGCAGGCCTGGATGCTATGGGCATCAAGGCTGAGAAAGGGGCAGCTCAGGTAGAGTAACGGATCCAGACAGGAGTGCGCAAAAATCCCAAATACGGAGAGAAAACCACAACAAATATTTCTTGTAGTGCCAGCGTTAACCTTAAAATGAAGTGAAATTACAGCCACCAGAGCAGCCAAGTGCAGTCAGATTTACTCTCAGAAGGTTATTTGCTTCTTTTCGTTACTGATCTTTATGATGACTGGAATCTCAGATTTTTGTGCGCATTACACTGACTTTTAACCAAGTGTCCGATTTTCGCAGCACAAGCAAAGTTCTGTCTTTGAGAGGATGCACGTGGTTCCAATTTTTTGACTGATAAAATAGTGCAGTTCTAACATAATCCTCTCATCAGCTGATTGTTACACCCCAGGTTTATTTTGGACCTCTAGACACCTAAGAATTGCAGTTCAGCCAGAGATAAAAGCGAGAGCTGTGTAGTGCAGCCTCAGTAATATTATCACAAGTTGAAAAAGTAAATTTTCTCACGAGCACCTCATCAGCAGAAGTTCAAATTCCCAGGAAGCTTTTAAGGACTTGCTCTTGCTCTTAGAACTGGAGAAGCTTCTCGGATGAGAGATGAAACGTCTTCAAGAAACTTAAAGAAGTCCAGACGCTTTTCTTTCCAAGCTCCTTTGAATACGATGACCTGGATGACTGAGAACCTTCACAGACATACTTTTAAGGACTTGTTTGTCAAGTTTATCCATGCCTAGTTAAGGTTAAAAGCATTTCTTAAGCCATCTAGATTCTAGATGTGAAATATTGTTGCACGCCCTTCCTTTCTTTGGTTATGCATCTTTGAGCAAGCCAATAAAGTCCATATAGCTGCATGGCAGGCTCCAAAAGATCTGACAGCAGTTGCTCTTGTCCTTAAACTTACACTAAACCTCTCCTCCACAGTCAGAAACAGTCACTTTTGTGTAGCCGCTGAAAACGCTCTTGCTCTGAGAGTGCAGTATCTGTGAGAGGTTATTTCCATGTGCATGTTTTGTTGTCATGGCTTAAAACTCTTTTCTTCAGTTTCTTGAAAACAGATTGAGTAGTGAAGACAAACTGTGAATTCTCTGGAACGGCACTCAGCACGCCCAGGTGTCTGTAAAGAGCTGAAGGGACTGAAAAAAACTGCTCTAGAATTTTTAAAGCTGTCTCAAAGGTGAACTTTTACTGTGGGCTGAGACTGTAAGTGGAAGGTCCCACCTTTACTAATCAAATAACTGCACATTCCCCGCACTCATAAGTCTGTCAGATGGCTTTAAAAGTTTGAGGCGGGTAAGGTAAGGAGAGGCCACTGCTGTGTGTAGCCAGGTGCTATAAAACAGGAGTTTTCCTCTATCTGTGCATTATTATCATAGCTGTGTAATAAATGGGTAGTAAGACAGATAACCTAATTTGGTCAGTGCCCTCATTTTGAGCAAAAATTCATCTGTCAAAATTGTAATGCTGTCCTCCTTTGTGCTCTCATACAAACATGCTAGCAGTTCTCAGTTGCTGGTTCACTTCTTAACAAAGAGTCATTGCTCATAACAGATGTGGTACTAGGTGTTATTTTTGTTTCCATTAATTCGCTTCAGCCTGGTGAGACAATCGATTTCCTTTTTTTTTCTTGATCTTGGGACGTCGTCAACGCTTGTGAAAGCAATGAAAAGTGTAAAATATTCAAGGAAAGCAAAGCAGAAAATGCTACATAGCCAGTAACTTGGGGAGGAAGAGGACTAAAAACACAGAGAGTGAGCTGAGATAAAGTAAAGGAGCATTTTGCTGCGTTATTCTGCCACCAACCGCCACAATCAGTCAGCTGCTGTTTGAGCAGGAGATGGAAGACTCCCCTTACGGCTCAGCAGAACCCAGACCTCTCCCTCCACCTTACGAGGAGGTCAAACACCCGGCTGCAGCAAACAAATGAGGTACGGCAAAACGAAGTAGAATGATTACTAATATTCTGTGTGTGTGTGTTTTGTTTTTTCCCTGTAGAAAATCATTTCTGCTGGAGACAGAAACAAAGATGAGGGGCTCGACTTCAGCGAGTTCTCCAAGTACCTGAAAGAACATGAGAAGAAATTACGGCTGACCTTCAAGAGCTTGGACAAAAACAAAGATGGTATGGTGCCATTTTATTATGTAGCACATGTTAATATTGAAAATGCGCAAAAAGAGAAAAAGTACAAACAAAAGCTTACTCTCTACAGGTAGTATAGACATTACGGAGATAAGGCAGTCACTTGCTGATCTGGGGCTGGAAATCAGCAAAGAGCATGCAGAGAAAATCCTTCAAAGGTATTTCAGCTTATTTGTTTATTTTTTATACCTGTTACTCCGCAAGCAAACTGTGAACTTACAGCAGTGTCCCGAGCGAGACGAGAAAGAAAGCAGCTTGAGGCGCTGCAAGTTAAAGGTGGGAACCCGTGTGAGCGACTGATAACTGGCTCAGTGTGTGGCTTGGCTGAAAAGAGGAGTGAGTGCACATGATAAAGAGCTGGCAAGATGTTTGACATCCCTGACGCAGCGTGTCGACACCAGGGAATAATATTTTTGAATCGCAAGTGCACGACTGGTCGCCGACTTTGGACCAAGCCACGTCTTGTCAGCCAGAATGTGTTTCATGCCGATACTCGAACTCACTACACATTTGGATGTAAAGAACGAGTAACATATGGTTTTAACACACAGTAGCAGTTTAGCGAGAATGAAAGAACTGCCGGTATTGATTAAAACTCTGAAAACTCAGGTCTTTTTATCAGAATTACAGTTTGTTCCATAAATCCTTCATTATTTATAGAAACTAGGGAAAAAAAACACGTCACGGGTGGTTTTGGCCAGGCCTGCACGCTTGCTCACTTCACTCATGTATTAAAGCATGTGCATTAATTTATCATGTTATTTTTTTTATCTTCATTATATTTATCTTATCATTATATTTTATATTCAAAATATCA
This sequence comes from Etia nguti, assembly GCA_015106755.1. Lineage (NCBI taxonomy): Eukaryota > Metazoa > Chordata > Actinopteri > Cichliformes > Cichlidae > Etia > Etia nguti. The sequence goes on from VUQG01011755.1 coordinate 28,931, forward strand.
CTTTATGCAGTCAGATGGCAAAAACTGTTGTTCAGAAACACACACACACACAGACACAAAGAACAGTAAATACATATAAATACAGTCACTTGTCAGTTGTGGTTTATGCTGCAGCACGGACTGAAATGTAATGCGCAGGATTTGCATAAGCAAAGCTTGAAGCTGCACATGTGCAGGAGTACACATAACAGTGGACCTAGAGTAAACAAAAAATGCAGTAACTGATGAGTGAATGACTGAAAACAAAGTATAGTAATGAGGGTGGAGGGGGCAGTGAGGACAGAAGCTGAACATGAAACCAGAGCAGTTACAGATACTTTCATGTCACTTTACATAAAATAAGCTCAGAAATAGGAACTGTGCCATAAAAAAAAGAAACAAAAAACAACTTAAAACTTTTACTGTGATTATCAGTGCTTGTTTTAAAGTATAGAGCCTTAATGGTTTAGTTTTTAAATCACAAAAAAATCATCTTTCCTACAGTATTGATGTGGATGGCACCATGACTGTAGACTGGAATGAATGGCGAGAGCACTTCCTGTTTAACCCAGCCACCAACCTGCAGGAGATCGTCCGCTACTGGAAGCACACCACGGTGAGGGGCACTACTCACTGTATCTACAGTATGCTGTATTTGTCGCTGTGGTTTTAGCGTTTGCTTTGTTTGCAGTAGTTGGCATTAGTTTCAGATGGTTGCAGTTGTTGCTGATGTTAAAGTAGTTGGTGTGGTTGCAGTGGCGGGTGCAGACAATTCCAGGTGTTGTTTTGCACTACTTCAATGGCTGGTTTTGTTGCAGAAAATGCCGTATTTCTTCTTCTTGTTATTGGACATGGGTTGGTGTGTGTTTTAGTTAAAAAAAAAAAGTAATATATTAAAGTTTAAACTCTGTATACTGTTAATATTTTAGTTGCAGTGCACGTTTCTGCCACAGAGAGGTGACACGCAATAACTGATTTGGGGGACCTTTGGCAACAGATGAGTACCTCTGAGTCATTCATGTCCAGAGCAGATGTGAGGGGGGAGGAGTCTGAAGAATTTGTCACTTGTGAATGAAATGAGCTCTGAATCGTAAAACAAATCTTTTTGAATGGAGCAAACATGAAACTCTGACATTTAATTAGATTATCAGGGAATAATCAAACCCTGAAGGGCTGCTGCCTATATTTAAGTACAGTTGCGTGCTAGAGGAGTGTCCACTTTTGGTCAGTGGTTAATCTCTACCGTTCGCTGAGTTCATTCACTGGCATAAGCTCGGAAGTCAAATTAACCTTTGGTTTCTAAGCTCGGCAGAGATGAGCTAATTTCAGCCTGAGCTGTGGGTGGATTAGTGTGTCATTTAGGAAGACTGGAGGAGGTGAGAGGAAGACTAATTAGTCTAGAAAGGGACAGGAGAGAGGAAACCGAGATGATGCGTCTGTGAGACTTGAGGACTTGTTGGGAGCATCTATGGCAATGAAAAGGTCTCGTTATTTCCAGCGGTCAAGCCGAAGCGTTTTGGATTCAGTGCGTTGTTCTGCGGACTGTCGACCTCTGTCTGGGCCCTTGATCAGAATCGTGTGAAGGATCCTGACGGGTCTGAGAACTGGTGTTTATAGGAGGGACCTTGTCCTTTGTTAGAACTGCTAGAGCTAGCAGCTTTATCAAAGGCTTGAGATGGCCTTGGTTCTGCTGCAGCCTCACCAGCAGCAACAACAACGTCAGGAAAGCTGGTTTTTCCTCGACTTGGAAGACGATTGGCTGTATGAGGTGGATGTGGATATGGTAGGTTCTTGTATTCAGATGTTGAGTTTTGGTTGTCATCTGGTCACGGGTAAAAGTATTATTATCTTTAGCTGAGGCATGGTTGAGGTTGTTTAGAAATAGTGCAGCAATTATGTCCACTGGAGAACACAGGTTAATATTTTCCCCTTTACATCATATCAGGTATGAAGAGGCCCATCTGCTGACTAGCATTCTCTAAAACCACATTCTTGATGTAACGCACAGGTAAAATAAAACAAACGGAATTTTAATCTTCAAGGGTGCCCATGCAAATCTCTAGCCAAATCCTCACCTATAATTTTATAACACAGTGTTCTATTTGCAGATAAAGCTAAAACTAATGTTAGCCGTCAACTGCTGCCTTAAAAATGTCTTTAGGGGGCAGATTTATTATTTATGGTTTGTTTAAAAAAAGACTGATACAATTACTGCAGAGGTAAAAGTAAGAAAAACCCTGCTGCATCTGTGATCTCAAAAAGGCAGCTTTACGTCAGTGACGCGCAGTGATGTAACTGATCTTGCAGCGTGGACCTGTAGTTACGCAGGTTTTGGAGAAGGATATGGCATGCGTCCCATCCTTCTAGGCATTACATTCAAGGTGAAGCATGAAATGTGTGGTTATGAGGCTGTCCAGCTTAGCTAAAAGTTAATCTGCAGAGCGGTCTAATGATGAGTTTTTACACCTTAATAAAGATGTGGTTTAATGATCGTTAAAATAGTTCCTGGGTTTTGCAAAGGGTGGCTGCATAGGCAGAGACCACCCTCACTAATTTCCGATGCAAACCATTTTGTTCTATAATTAGGCCTGAAGTGTGACAGAAACTGCTCAGATCAGAAAAGGCCTTTATGGGTTCTTCCTAGTAGGCTTTCAAGCAGTAAAGAGTTAAACTGCATTTAAAAGGATTCAAAATGGTAGTGTAAGAGACAAAATCAGAATATAGAATAAAGCTCTTATGTTTTGACAGTAGTATCGCACACCAATCTGCGATTTCACCAGCCCTGAGAAAGTTGCAGTTTTTCCTTCAGGGACTATTTAGCCTTCTAACCAATTTACTGTAACAGCATAGTATCGAAATGATTGAACTAGCCACCGTGTCAGGACCCATTAGATTGTGTTAAAGCCTTTATTTATTTAACATTTTGGGCATTTCTGTGTTTTTTGGGGGGGTTTTTTCTGTATATTTTGGAAAAGAGGGTAGCGCTAATTAGCCAGTGCTAGCAAGCAAGCCCATTTATCAAAGAGCATTCCTTGTTCACTGTGAAAAAACAAAACAAAAAAACCCTTATAACTGAATAGTTAGCTTGGGAAAAGAAAAGTGCGGGAGCGATTTAGGGTCTTACTGGACCTTAAAAGTGGAACTGCAATGGGGGTATTTTTTAAATTTTTTATTATTAATGAATGTATTTTGGATTTATTATTTGATAAACTTATTGTATTTTTATAGAGTGAATATTTTATTTTAATTTGTAAATAATAAATAATACTAATAATAACTACAAAGGATACAGGATTAAGTCTGTCCCAGAGGCTATGTGCATCTTTTATAAACAGTCTATGCTCAGCAGTCAGTCTCTTTGACTGTGACTTGATTGCACTGCGTTGGGTGTAGGTTTTGGACATTGGTGACAGCCTCACCATCCCAGATGAGTTCACAGAGGAGGAGAAGACGACAGGTCTGTGGTGGAAGCAGCTGACTGCAGGAGCAGTGGCGGGTGCTGTGTCCCGTACGGGAACCGCCCCTCTGGACAGAATGAAGGTCTTCATGCAGGTGGGTCAAGATTTCTTTTATATTTCATCAGATGCCTGTTGGGTTGTTCATCGGTCCTTTTCTCCATGAATTGGATTTTTACTAAATGTATTCATTGGTCCATGAGGTGGTAAGTGTGCTTCAAAATGCTGTGGCATGGCTGCAAAAATGGTGCAGAATTAGCATAGAAAAAATGGTCTTGTGTTAGTTTGGGTTATCCTGTTTTTAAAAAAAATACCATATAAATACACTCACCAGAGACTTTATTAGGTACATCTTCCTAGTACTGGGTTGGATTCCCTTTTCCCTTCAGAACTGCTTTCATTCTTCATGGCACAGATTCAGCACGGTGTTGGAAACATTCCTCAGAGATTTTACTCCATATTGACATAACGTCATCACATAGTTGCTGCAAATTTGTCGGCTGCACATCCATGATACAAACATCCCATTCTACCCCATCCCAAAAGGCGCTCTATTGGATTGTGATGGGTACAGTGAACTTACTGTCATGTTCAAGAAACCAGTTGATTTAAGCTTAGTGACATGATGCATTATGCTACTGGAAGCAGCCATCAGAAGGTGGGTACACAGTGGTGATAAAGGGATAAAGATGGCTACCATTAGTACTCAGGTAAGCTCAATTGGTACCAATAGGTCCAAAGTGTACCAAAGTAAATATCCCCCACTACACCATCACCACCAGCCTGAGCCAATGATTCATGGCAGGATGGATCCATGTTTACATGCCAACCACTGTGCTACATTCAAACTCACTTAATCACCCTTCTTCTCCATTCTGATGCTCACTTTGAATTTCAGCAATTTAATTTCAAGCCCTTGTATTGAGCTGCTGCTTTGTTACGACTTAAAAGTGCTTTTTATTTCCAGGTGCACGCTTCTAAAAGCAACAAAATCAGCCTGGTCAGCGGCTTTAAGCAAATGCTAAAAGAAGGAGGGGTGACTTCTTTGTGGAGAGGAAATGGTATCAATGTCATGAAGATCGCCCCCGAGACAGCCATTAAATTCATGGCTTATGAACAGGTAAGTGCTGTTCCACTCCTTACAGATTCCAGTATACAACGCAGCTTATGGTCATGTTAAATGTTACATGTTGAGAACTACTAACACCAGCAGCCACTTTTGTCACTGATGTATGATCCTTCTGAGCTGTTCAGTTTTCATGTCCCTGTGTCACCAGTATAAGAAGCTGCTGTCCAGTGAACCCGGTAAGGTGAAGACCCACGAGAGGTTCATGGCAGGATCGTTGGCTGGAGCCACCGCACAAACCGCCATCTACCCCATGGAGGTGAGTGGAAGTGTAGTCTTTACAGCATAGATGCATAAAGAGTGCACGTGTGGATAATAGTAACAGGAGGAGGCACCACACGAGGGGCAAGCAAGTTTCCATATCACATATGGAGACACATGCTGTATATATGGTGTGTGTAGTTTTATTGGTTTGTTAATTACCACATGTGTCTCATTTTATTATGTCTTAGTGTCCAAACAAATTTTAGATGTCTTTAACCAATCCAGTAGCAAAAAACATGCAGTAACACGTTAAGTCACATGTGCAGCCTGATGTAATACACCCACACTAATATTCTTTGTCTCTTCAGGTAATGAAAACCCGTATGACCCTGAGGAAAACCGGACAGTACTCGGGAATGTTCGACTGTGCCAAGAAAGTCCTGAAGAATGAGGGAGTGAAGGCGTTTTACAAGGGCTACGTTCCCAATATTCTGGGCATTATCCCCTACGCTGGGATTGATCTGGCAGTGTATGAGGTAAATCCTGATGAATCGTTCCTGTCTGGAAAAATGTTCGGAAGATTCAGAATCACCTACAACGCTATACTTCCATAGAAAACTCTATTTTAATTTGTTTAAGCATCACTTGTGTGCTGATTTTGCAAAATATGATGCATCAACCATCACTCTCATACTCATACAGAGCTTGAAGAACCTCTGGTTGTCCCGCTATGCCAAAGACACAGCCAATCCAGGGGTTCTGGTGCTGCTGGGCTGTGGTACCATTTCCAGCACCTGCGGCCAGCTGGCCAGCTATCCCCTGGCTCTGATCCGAACCCGCATGCAAGCGCAAGGTATGATGAACCAAACCTTATTAAAGAAATAGCCGCTCATTTTTAATGCTGGCATTTAACTTGTGGTCCCATAATGTCTCTTTACAACCAGTCTGTTCATTAGACATTTGAGTCATGAATATGCTCCAGTATTAAAGAGAGGAAAAGGTAAAGGGCCTGAATGAGCGGTGAGACCATTTAAAGTAAAACTACCAGAGTACAAAATATCATAAACGAGCCCTTTATCCAAATTTTACTTACAGTAATGTGAAAAATAAAAAAAAAATAAAACCCAAGTTTTTACATATCAGGACATAATTTTAAAAAAATCACCTGATTCTTAACAGGTCTTAAGTACTTGAGCAGCAACAGTTGTGTCTCTAAGATCATTGCTGATGTTTTTCCTCCTTGGCGTTGTGTTAACTGCCAAAACTTCTGGTTTAATAGAGGTGCTCATACTGGCTGATGATTAGTAATCAAGTGCATTTGATTAGCAGTATCGGCTACTTAGTTTTTACCCACTGCTTCTGCATTTTGCTATTTTTTTAAATAAATAATAGCACTGTATAATATGTCAAGGATTATTGTTTCTTTAGAAGTTGTGTTTAAATAATTTAAGACTTCCAAATGATGATATATAAAACACCTGAAACATGGTGGGCCAACAAAAAGTATCCACATAAATATACTGGAATAGAAGGTTTTATTTTCCATTTGTCTCTTAAATGCAATGAAGTATAATTCAAGTGAAACAGAAGTACCTCAAAACTGTCCTACGGGTGGGGTTAAATAACCTTAAAACTGTGGTTATGAGGTTTAACTGATGACTTTGTGCTTTATTCTGAAGTCATCAACATTTATGCTTGGAAAAATTTTTCAGTTCTTTAATCTCAGCTAATTTCAAGCATATGCTGCTTATAAGCAGCCAATACTTCCAAAATATAGAGATTTTAAACATGAGGAGATCTTTTTCTTCACTCATCTGACTTTACCTTTCTTTTCTCAGCTTCTATTGTGGGCTCAGAGCAGCTGCCGATGAATCTGATGGTGAAGAAGATTATGGAAAAGGAGGGCTTCTTTGGACTTTACCGTGGCATCCTGCCCAATTTCATGAAGGTCATACCAGCCGTCAGCATTAGTTACGTGGTGTATGAGTACATGCGGTCTGGTCTGGGTATTCAGAAGTAGGCAGCAGAGTCCTCTGTGACCGCATGTGTTTACGAGTGTAAGAAAAGGTGCACCCAACTTTTTTTAAAATTTCAAAACACTCCTTCCTTTTATCCATATGGTGTTTGCCCTTGTTTACCTACAGTCCACTGAAGTCTGGACTCAAACAGCTGCAGATGGAACCTTTGTAGATGTGACTGCAGGCCTTTGCTCATACAAAGAAAATCCTGCAGCGCTAATGCAAGGCTGACAATGAATAAGAAGATCCCTACAAAGTTTCCAAATGTTGGTTGTGTTTACTGTGCACTCCTACCTTTAAGTACTCCACCAAGCCTCGTGATCTACTTCAGATCAGTTAATTTCTGGCTTTGAAAACCAAGAACACTTATCAGGGTAATTTCTTTTTGGTTTCATTGTTGAATAGAAACGTTACTCTAATATTTAATCAAAAAGCCCAAGAAGTCACCTGCTGCATTTTTCTGTTTTTTTGTTTTGTTTATCTTCTTATCATCAAAATAATCCGACCAAGTCTCATGTGTGGTGGGGGAACTGTTTCACAAAGAAATCTGAAGAAAATAAAAAAAACAAACAAGTGCAATACTGTATTTACACATTGTGTGACATCTGAAAGAGGTTTGACTTTTTAGGAAGGGGTTTCATCTGAGGGTCATTGGTTCATTAAAAGGGTCTTTTTATATGGGACAGAGAAGGAGAACTGTGCCTTATATGATTTTTTTTTCTCAGATATCTGTGGACTTCAACACCCCTGTTTTCTCTTGCCTTTCTTTCAAATATGTCTTTATTAGGCGCTGGTGTTTATGTGAATAAATTTGGATACAAATGTTAAAAGATGTGCGTGCATTTCTTTTCAAACCGTAATAAAGTTATTTGTTGTCCAGCTGAGACGATGAGTGTACAGTGAGCCCAGGTTTTTATTCTACACTGTGTTCACCTCTCTGGCCTCGTGTGGCACTCGATTGCTGAGGCTTTAAGTACAGATTACTCCAGTTCAGGCCTTATGTAATAACTCCTTTCCCCAGTGATGTTAATACTACAGTGTAACAGTGGAGCTGCTAATTTGAAGTACAAAGTGGAAATGTTGCCTGAAAGACTATGAAATTTTCATTTAACAACTCAAAACTTAAATATGGGCAAATTCTTTGAATCAGGTAAAGAAATTAAAAAAAAAAAAAAAAAAAGTAATAAAACATTTTTTTTTTTTTTTTTTTTAACCTAAACTT